>JAPYZK010005318.1:0-13323 GCA_030522785.1 Platygaster equestris
CCTTTATCCAAGATGGCGGAAAACCTGCAAGGGGTTGATGGTCGAAAACTTGGATTTAAGCTTTCCATATGGTACCCTAACGATGGCAAAAAAAGTTTTTCTTCCCCAACGAATTGCAATATCAAACATTAAATTTACTGGACTAAAATGTTGTCATTGGCAATGTTCACATCTGGAAACTTCTTGATGTACAATAAGATAGTCACATTGTTATGAACGTCATTTATTCGATATATTTTACACTTTGCAATAACACGTTAACAGTTTTTGGTGTACTACGGATTACAAATAGGGTACACAATTTTCTTTCAATAGCGATAATAAAACACGATTAGGCGAGGATGCATAATGGCGTTGTCTCGGGCGATGAGTCTTTTGTTTGCCTTTTGCATCTCTCTCACTATTACAGCAGAGCCGTGCAGCGACACGCAGAAAGCAGCAGTCGGCACTCCTGTTATTGGCAGTATTGAGCACGGGGAAAGACTAGACCGAGTCGCTTTGATAGACCGTACTCAGTACGGTTAGAGAACCGACCAAGTGCACCGAGAAAAATCGTGTCAGTCAGTACAACTTCATTTTTTCAGTTCGAAAACGATAAAAGTTGAAGCAAATGAAATTTTCGTTGGTTACAACTGAAAAATTCCGTTAGAAACAAGTTGCCACTGAAAAATTCAATCAGTCTAACTGAAAATCTAAGTTGGAACCGGCCCAACTGAAAAACTCAGTTGAGAGGGTGTTATCACCGAAAATTTTCAGTTGTGTTGACTGGAACCGACACTTGTTCTAATAGAAATTTATCATAGAGGCAATAAGTAAAATAGTCATTCATCGGTTCCAACTTTTTCATTCAGTAGGAGCAATTGAAATATTCGTCAGCCGAACTGAGAATTTCAATCATAACCAATCCAACTGAAAATTCAGTTGCACGTAACGAAACTGACAGTTTTCTCAGTGTGCTGCGACTGACAGCAGCTGGAACTTGCGCGCGCAGAATAAGTCTGGTTATGGGCGTAATAATTACTGTACGGCCATTACGGTCATCAACAGGACTCAGTCTGGCTATAGTAGTCGACGTTCGGGTTGAACACGGAATCCGTCTGGTCACGGCAAACGCGTTTCTCATAACCAGACTGAGTGAAGTTACAACCGGAGCTGGTGCTGCCATTTATTGTCCGTGTATAGACCCGTGAAAGTGGTCACAACTCACAAGCCCACCAACGGCACCAACCAATCATATGCGCGAAAATAAATAACACGAGGGTAAATTTATTTTCGCGTCCAGCTTCCAACCAATCAGAAAAGCGAAAATAAATTTACTCAAGTGTTTATTTATTTTCGCGCATGATTGGTTCCTGTCGTTGGTGAGCTGCCTGTGGTCACTTTCGCGATGGTCTATAGGCTACGAAAGCCGCCATTTTCCATGTTAGAATCGAAAAAATATCTATTTAAAACTTCAAGTTCAAATTCCAATTAGGAAACTTCAATCAATGAATTATAAGTCTGAATTTCTAGTTCGCAACTTTTATCTAGAAATCAGATTCCGAAACTTCAAAGTTGTAGTTTATATCGAAAACGTCTAGTTTGAACTTTAGTTTGGAGACTCTACGTTTAAATTTCAATTTCGAAACTTCACGTTTACAGTTGAATTTTGGAACTTCAAGTTAGAGAGATAAAGTTCCGAAACTTGAGGATGAAAATGCATTTTTAAAACCTCAAGTTCAAACTTGAGTCAGGAAACTATCAAATTCCGAAACTTCAGAGTTAAAGCTTATATCGAAAACTTCGAATTTGTCACGGAAATGTCGGGAACAGTTGGGAAAATTTCCCAACCGTTTCAGGCAATTTCCCAGGCTTTCCATATTTCCACGCATTTTCTGATTATGCCGGTACCACTCAAGAATAGCCTAGGAATATTCTTGGTCATTTTTTCATATCATTCTGCATGATCTATCTTCAATTCGAAATACCAACAAAAACATGCTGTAGTGACGATATCAATTGATGTGCCAGTATCACAAATCCGCCCCATGAAAGTGACTTCATCCGGCCAACTATATTTTTTTTTACCTCATGTGTGTTTTTCGCGTCTTCGGAGCGGTCCTAAAGTTTCGTTTCCCGAGTGATGCTTGCGCTGCGGGACAAAAAACTTAATTTTAATCCCTAGGGCAAAAAACCATACTTTTTTGCCCGCTGGAGCGGGAAAAAATCGCTCGCATCGCAATCATCGCTCGGAAATCGAAACCTTAGGACCGCTCCTCTAGGTATTAAAATGACGCTCAAAACATACACATGCGGTAAAAAATATCGTTCGTACCAAGGGTCAAAAGTTATACTTACTCGATCGATGTATTAGTACTCGTGACCATCCTCGGGCGTCTTCGGCGCCCTTGGATTTGGTGCGAAATATACTATCTCGTCAATACAACTCGGACTCTTTCTCTTCAGTGCGGGACACCCCCAAATATAACTGTCATTCATTGTCATTGAATGATAATAACTGTCACGTTCAGGCTAACAGAGGATCGAGGCTTCACTCTGCACGCTCCGAGTGTATATCACAATTTAGGCACATCTCAAATTTCACATCCCCTAACTCTAATTCGCCCTTTCATCTAACAGTCTTGAAATTTTCGAAAACGAAAGGTTGAACGAGGTACGGTTACCCCTGCTCCGGAAGGAGTCGAGCGCGATCGAAATCGGGAAGGGCGCCAGCCTCGGCGAAGCCAGGGCCGAAAGCAGCACCAGCTTGATGGCCGGCTCGAACGGCAGCTGGCTCAGCATCGCGCCTGGGTCTCTGCGCAAGTGCGAGACCACGGTGGGCCTTAGCACCCTGACCCTTGAAAACCGGCCCCTCAACCGCAGCCGCGTTTGCTCTCGGTGCTCAAGTCTTCTCTCCCTCGCCACCAGCTCGAGGTACAGCTTGGCTGCCGGCAATTTCGTGCCCGCGGGGTCACAGAGAACCCTTCACTCAGCCTCTTCCAGGCTCATCTGCAAAATCTGCCTCAACGACGTTTCCCTGGGAAAAACTTTCGCCCTCGAGACTTGTGAATGCACCTTTTGCATAGACGTACGTTATGAGAGAAAAATGATCGGTTTTTAGATTTTTACGTGTGTCGAGTTTTGATGTCGCTTTTTCTAATGGAATATTTAAAAAATGTATTTAAGCGTTATTTCAGAGAAAATTAGGGTGTTACTTCCTTTTTTACTAAGTACAGGTTTAGTTAAGATCGCTCATTCTGTAAAATTATACATTAATTTGATAGGACGAATAGTTCTTCAAATTTTCGTTTATTTCGATCCGAAAAAGTGAAAGGAAACAATTGAAAATGAATGAAATCTTGATATACTTGCATATTTTTTTTTGCAAGAGATCGGTAAATAGTCGTTTTTCAAGTATTTTTATGAATCGGTATGAACAACGCATTGTGTATGTACTCAAAACTCTGTCATTTGTTTTCAAAGTAAAATTAATGGCTTGAGAACACTCAGCGAACGAGGAAACATCGCAGAATTAATTCGCGATCTTGAAATTTGCGTTGATTGATGGTTCGATTGATTTTTTCCTCTGGAGTTAACAACATTATGATTGTCCGTTTTGCATAAGTGTCTTACTTTGTATCAGTCAATTTTTCTTTACACCAGTATGATTGGATCAAATGAAATTTTTTGTTCAATATCTGATGGAAGGGTTTATGTTTTGTATACTTTATATTTGGAAGTTACTCTAAATATTTGAAAAATGCGCTTTATACTTTTTTATTTCATGAATGAAAAGATGAATGCATTGCTTCGAAAAATGAAGTAATTCTGCGATTTTTCAGTGTATGCGAGCTTACGTCGAATTCGAAATAGAAGAAGGAGCGTACAAAATCAGCTGTCCGGACGCGAGGTGCGAGCGCGACGGAGTTCTTTCGCTCCAGGAAATCAAAGGACTTGTAAGCAGGGACCTCATGGAGAAGCATCACAAATTTCGATTAAATAGAGGTTTTTGTCTTTTTTTATCTAGTTGTTTCATTGTTAAAAGGCGCGAAATTGAAGGGTCGGCGGTTAAATTGAGCTACGTTTGTTTTCTACGTGTTTCGAAAAATTTCCTGTTTTTTTAACCATCTTTTCCGCCTTGCAATTTTGTCCTGAAGTGAGTCAAAAACAGTCAAAAATGTGAAGCAGTACGACAGTCGGAACAATACAATTAGGATCGAAAATTAAGAAAAAAATGTTCTCCCCTAGAACTCTGGGCTGAGAAATTCTCAAGAAAATCAGAAATGTGTCTTGTATTGACGAAAACTATCGTGATTTTTTTAGCAAAAATTAAAAAGCCACGATTTTGAGAATCCATCATAACTCATTAAAAATGGCGGCTAATAGCCTGACAATTTCAGATATTTCAATGGACAAAGAGCGCGCGTGGTGTCCTAGAGCCGGTTGTGAAACGATTTGTACACTAAATAAGGACGCGAATTCTGCGAGTTCACCCGGCCCGGTGCACTGTCCGAATTGCGCGAACGACTTTTGCTCGTTGTGCCGCGAACCTTGGCACAACGGGCCTTGTCTCGATTTACCTTTGGGAATCCCCTTCGACAACGATCACATCAAGTGCTGTCCCATGTGTTCGGTTCCCATCGAAAAAGACGAAGGCTGCGCGCAAATGATGTGCAAGCGCTGCAAACACGTTTTTTGTTGGTACTGCCTGGCTTCTTTGGACGTACGTACATTTTTTTTGCGTAAAAAGTTTATAATTATTGAGTCGTTTGAAATTCTCAGGACGATTGAGAATTGAGATTTGGTTTTAGGTACCGAAATATCCTGAAAACACCATTTTTATTTGAGTTAGGGAAATAATTGGAAAGAAAAGGTATAAATTTCAGGTTTCAATTAAAACAAAAAAAAAATTTTTTGGAATGGATTGCAAACATGCGAAATAGAATTGAATTTCGTCCGTTTTGTTCCCTCATTACGTAAATAATTGCATTTCAGTCATTATTTTTTAAGACTTACGAAGTGTAAAAATAGTGTTTAATAGCTATTTTGATTACATAATTTTCTTGTAAATATGTCCACAGTGGCTAAAATTCAATTCCGTGAGTGATTTATTGAAAACAGTCGTAAAATTTGCAGGACGATTTCCTGTTGCGACATTACGACAAAGGGCCGTGCAAAAACAAACTGGGTCACACGAGGGCGTCGGTGATTTGGCACCGGACCCAAGTTATCGGCATTTTCGCGGGTTTCGGGTTACTTCTGCTCGTGGCGTCGCCATTGTTGCTCCTCGCGGCGCCTTGCATAGTTTGCTGCAAGTGCCGCGTCTGCGGCTCTTCGCGCCTCGACCAGGGTAGCGACCAAGATGGCGAAACCCGCGAGGACAACGCCACATGAAGAAGACTCACGCCCGCTGTTTTTCCGCGAGAGCATTTTGTGAATACATTTCGCGGCGAGGTCGCGCTTGTTTCGAGCCTGGAACCTCTTTTTTTGTTATGGAAAATTTTTTTTGTTAGGTTTTGAAAGATTAATGTCAGAAGAATTGGAGAACAAGTTTTTTTGAGGGAAGTAGACGTTTCTCGTTTACAAGTACACAGTTCGTAAAATTAAAGGTAAAATATTCACTTTAATAGGAAATTTTGCGCAGATACAAATAATTCGGAAATTTTTCATTTCAAACTGCTCTCGTGTTCTTCAATTGTGCTCACATTAACGACATAGGAATTGAGAATCGAATTGTTGGCTGGTTCCTTGGCATAAGCGAGAACTCGCCGCGGCGTAAAGACAAAGATGGCATTTAAGTTTGACATATTTTATATAGTTGATTCCGTTCGTTGTTTTTTCTTTTTTTTGTAAAAAGCGCACGTTTTTTCTCCGAAGTGGAGATGATTTTTCATTAAGGGTTTTATTTCGGTAGAAGGCACGTTGTACCCTCGATACTTAATTTTTTTCACGTTCGAGTACTTACGTTGGAAGCAAACAAAAAACAAAAGAAAACTTTACTTAAGTTTCGTCGAACGGGGAACGAACATTCCGAGAGCACAAACGCGTGTATTTATGAAGACTCGTTTATATTTGAAGAATGAAAAAAATGTGAGAGTCGTTGTTACGTAAGTTTTTTCTTGGAATTTTTCTGTAAGATTCTCTATAATACTGTGATGACAGAGTGTATCGGAGATATATGACTTTCGATTAAATTAACAAGTAGGAACACGTGTTTTTTTTTCGATGCCTTTTAGCGCGATGTAAATTTTTCGATTTGTTTCGAACAGTTATGAAAAAACAGAATTTTTTCTACTTTTTGTGTAAGAAATGAAGTTGTAAGTCGTTAGTCATAGAACTAAATGAAAAAAATATGTACAGACGATTAAATATTTGAAGACAGCCATTTATTAATTATCACGCTTTTATTAACTTTTTCCAATACAATTTCAGAGGCAATAAATTGTCTGTTTGAATAAGACTTGGATCGTCTATGTTAAAACTAACCTTTTCGAGTTTTTTCAGATACGAGTCAACTATGTGAAATTGCAAGAAGAGCAGTCTTATTTCTTTATCGATTTTTCGTCTGATGAGCGATGCCTGAAAAAAAATCGAAGGTGTACGCAAAGTTCTAATAATTATATACATAGACTTAAAACATCTCTAGTAGCGGATTTACAGGTTAAGGAGAGAGGGACGTGGGGGCGGGTTGAATGCTACATTTGAAATCTTTCATTAAGAATCAACTTATAAATTAGGTTTTATAACAGATAAATTTGTTTCTACGGTTAACGAGCGTATCTGAGTTTTTAAGAATTTTCAAAATTGTTGATTCGGAATGATAGATCACTTGAATGAATTTTATGCATTTTTGAAGCTCGAGAGTATTCAGTTTCAATAAATTTTTTGGAAAATTGTTAGAAAGTTCATGCAAATTTTGTAAATACAGTCCGGACTCGTTTACCAGGAAACTCGTTTATCGGAACGCCAAAGACTCGTTTATCAGAACGCGCGATCTTTCTCCTTACCCCCACCATTGACAGCCACACGAAGCGTCAACTAATTACAACTGCGGTCTCGATCGCTGTTGGGCCGAAGGACCAATCAAACGATTTCTCTACATTTAATCCCCTCTTACAACTTTCCGACCAATTAAACGCTATCTCTGAGACTAGCGGCGGGACCCCCTACCGCGTTTCGATAAACGAGACCATTCAATCCAGGGTCGTTCTGATAAACGAGTCCGGGCTGTATTGGAGATTTTCAGAAGTTTTCAAGAATTCATCAAGACGTTCATAATGTTAATTGAAACAATTTTTTTCAGGTTATTGAGAATTTTCGGAAATATTTCTTCGTGGGCATTTTTTCCCAACATTACAATTTCCAATAGTTTGCACAATATCAATTTCTGAAAGTTTTCGCAGATGAAGCATTTTTTGGTCGTTTTCAATTGTTAAGAACCTATTTCGTGAATAATTCCAATGAATTTCTGAGTAATATCTACAATTTCTGTTCATTACAAAGAATCACCAGAAAATGTGCTGTCCATTTTTTAAAGACGTAATATTACCAAATCTGATAATGAAATTCAGTTGTTATATGTAATCTACAATTTTGATACAACTGTAAATGTTACATGAAAATTCGACTGCATTCAAAAAACCTCCCCCACAAAAGACCCTAAATCCGCCACTAGAATGACAAAATTTCCCATACTTCATCAAGATGCAATTTTGCCCTCAAAGCAATATGACGGACGGCGTCATCAAATCCCGCGCTTTTCTTCCGGCGCAAAATAACTTCAGAAGACACCATGCATTCTGAAAGCAAATTTTCCGGCAAAACAATAATTTTCTTCTTCGCATTATACCGAATCGAACGAATGACGTTCACCAATCCATGAGCCTTTCCCAATGAGCTGACAAATTTTTCATCTTCTGCGTTCCCCTTTCCCCAAGATTCTAAAATTAACCGATACACGGAAGATACGGAATTTTCGCAATCATTTTCCAAACTTTCTAAATCGTGAAAACCTGGGGCATGCAATTTGTCCATTCTAGCTTTCACAAGGTTTTGCATGTGTTTTTTGGACAACCGATGGCGTTTTAGAATCTGGAAAAACGAGAATGTTTTTGTATTAAGTGTATTTAGAGAGAGAAGTGACAGAAAGTGACGGTTTTTTACCCTGTGTAGTTCTAGCGCAACGGGGGTTTGAGAAGGATTGTTTTTGTAGACGTTTTCAACGAGAGAGTTCCAAAATTTAAGGCGCATGAGGCCGATTTGTTTGTCGCTTATGCGGTCCTCGACTAGGGCGACTTCTACGTTGAATGCACGAACGGCGAATGCTGCGGATTTTATTTTGGAGGGCAGCAGCAAAGTGCAGAGGAAATTTTCATGGTCGTGAGTTCTGGGAACAGAAAATTACAATAATTCTCTGGTAACTCAACTTTTTTTTAGAAATCGGAAACTTATCAATGATTTTGAATAGTTCAAGAAAAATTTCACTCTACCAGACTTGTTTATAACTCAATTTTCAGGAAATAATTAAAATGACTATACAAATAGTATTTCAAATTCCATTACTGGGAAATATAATTATTATTGTTTGATTTATGCAAATAATTACTTTAGTTGACTTGAATTATTTAAGTTACATAGAATAATTTTTTAAATGGTGACCTTTTTTACCTGACTAAATGCAAGCAATATTCAGCCGGTGTTTGATGTGCAGAGGAACTACATAACCGGACGATATTTTTTGCATAATAATATTTTGCAAACATGACTTTCTAATAAACAATCAATGACAATAACAAATCCATAGTGCGTCAACCAAATAAAAAAGTCACATTCACATCGCATGAAAATTCATTTCGAGAATTTTGTTTTCACGGTTAATTATACTCATTTAATTTATATTATTGTTCTATAATCAGATTCTCAGCAATTAGATGTAAACAATATTTTACCCTTCATGGACCATGGTTATGTTTACTTTCTGTGTTCATTTTGATGTTGACGCTCACTTAAAGACATTTTTATTTTTAGCGTCAAAACTTAATCACAACGCGGGTTGAATTGTGGAACATACGAATGAATCGGCAAATATGAATTTTCTGCGATAATAGTCTATTTACGATTCAAAAATTGGTTGGAAGATTCGTATTAATACGATATAATTGTTCTTTCCAATTTAACAAGTAATCTAATATTGACGCTGAAAGTGAGCGTCAATAGAACTTTTCTTTTGACTCACTAACTTACTATTTCACACCTTTGGTTGAGAACATGGTAAGGTTGAGAACCCCTTGCAGCCGCCATATTGTACGCATTTGCATAGAGTATAGACTTTCCAGTTCATGGACGGCTACTTCTCCATAAGCCCCAGCAAGCGCTCGTGGTTAAACATCTGGAGGGAAAATAAGACTCTCGACGTAAAACGACGATACCCGAGCGCGCACGATCAATTTACTCAATGGCACTCAATGGCCTCAATGGAGTTATTTGTTGGTTATGTGCGTTATATTCTTGTTGCGCGAAATTCAAAATCAGTGATATTGTGGTGACCTGGTTCAGTCCCTCTCTCTCCCGCGGCCAATCGTAGGCCGTCTCGAGCGGTTCGCTCCCTCTCTCTCTCACTAAGCCTGATCCGAGGGAGAAAGATCTCTACCATGGTTTCCGCCAAGAGAAGGCATTCGGCTCTCGGGACGATACACGCGCGCGGGATTCAAGACTTTTCATAAACTATTGTATCGAGTCATTCTTACCTTTGTCAAATTGTATGTATTTTTTCATCTAAAAATCCGAATAAATCGCGGTCGGTTAAATCGGTGTTTCACTTATTTAAAATACCGCGCCTCGCATCTCCACAATATACCCCGTGTAAATTTCAATGTCGCGCCGCTTTAGCACGCATGTTCTGTTTGAACACCTACAAATGGCGCCGATCTAGCGGTGGGGGAGTAATCAGCAGCTATCCAGTGTATTTTACAGATCAGTGGTACCGTCACTGTATTGTCACTCAGTGCTGTCAAGTTGTGTCAAGGTTGTCAAGCAGTGTCAACTGTCAGTGTTGTTTTGCTTCTCGTTATCGGTGTCGCAAAAGAAAATATCCTCAGTTTTTGCAACTACAAGGCATTTTGCAAATCTTGCAGAAGTCGTCAATATTTCCAAACCTTTAAATTTAAGGTATTGCGTCCAACCCTTGATGACATTTTTTCCGGAAATTCACGGGTCGTCGAATTTACGTCTTTAACCTATTTACGTGAATTTTTTTCGATCCATTAGATTTTGCGACCTTGAGTCAATTGTTTTATAGGTAGATGTGAACAAAATTACAAAGAAATTTAGGCAAAATGCAACATCATTCCATGTTGATATGATTTGCAGCGGGGTCTAGAAAAAAAGAGCATTGAAGGGGGGTGCACAACTGTTGTGTCGATCGCGTCCAATATTACGGGTTTTTATTGCATATCTTCATTCATAATAGTCGCAGTTTTTGTACTATGCTTCAAGAGGCATTATTTTTGTGAACGAGGTAGCAACTTGATGATAATTGTGTGCATAATTAAAAATCCTGTTTTACCTGTTTGACAGTAGAGTTCAGAAAGTTGTCAATTTTGCGGAGATTTCATGATGAGGTTCTATATTCATAAAATATTAAAATAAGAATTGTGGACCATGTTTTAATGCAACAGAATTTTTTTTCGTGAATTTTTTATAAATTTCATAAAATGCTGGATTTTTCCGACCCCCCCCCCCCCCCCCTCTTTCCCTCAGTTGGATGACAGAATCTGTAAACAGTTTCTTAGTGCTATTTTCATTCAAGATTCTCAGCATGTCGAACAATGGAGGCGAGTACGACGACGGCGAGCGTCACGTCGTCAAGATTCGTGGTTTGCCATGGTCGACGACGGTGGACGAGATACTGAAATTTTTTGGAGACTGCAACATTCCACTTGGGAAAGCTGGAGTTCACATGACGATGTCCCGTGAAGGTCGACCCAGCGGCGAAGCATATATAGAAATGGACTCGCAGGAGGACATTGATAAAGCCTGCAAAAGGGACAAGGAGCACATGGGTCATCGTTACATCGAAGGCAATAATTGGAACATTTTTTCCAATACACAGTGAATCTGCAATACTGCTGCGGTTTTGCTTTTTCCTCTTCGCAAATGCGTTCAGCGCAAGAGGACTGTGGCGGTATTGCCGGCGCGTACAATATGTTTTTTTTTTTTTTTTCTTCAAAAAGTGAACAATTAAGACTAGCCAAGTGCTGATTAAATAATGCAAATATATTAATGTAGTATACAGAGAAAAAACTTGTAGTTGAAAATACCAGAAGTTATAGGAAAATCACCATACCATTGAGTATGGCGTGCCCAGTTTGCGTTTATAGGTTTAAAAGTTATATGGTATGGTGAATTTACTTACATCCCAAAAATGCCATACTATTATAGTGAAATAAATGATACTCTATACTGAAATTCGTTACGTTGGAAAAGTATTCTTATCAAAATATTTTATAAAATTATATTACACAGAACTCATGCATAACCCTTAAATGTTGATTAAAAATTATTATAGGGTTTCAGGATATCGCTTATAACTTAACAAAATAGACATAGTCGCTGTTTATATAGTTGAATTACTTATGTCGCCAAAAGACATACGACCATGTATTCATTTTCACCATACCAACTTGAAACATATCATGTGATATGGATATTATGTCAATATAATGTGATGGAAATAACTTGAATCGATAGTGACTTTCGACATACAAAGCGAACTGGGCGCGCCATAATCAATGGTATGGTGATTTTCCCGTAACTTCTAGTATTTTTAACTACAAGTTTTTTCTCCGAGTACAACTGGAAAATTAATTTTAATGAAATGGCAAAATTAGCAAGTTTAAAAATTTTTTTATTTTTTGTCATTATTGAAGAGTGTCATTTTTTTTAATATTATTATTTGAGTTCAGTGTTCCAAATATTCATGAAATAATAATATTTAAATGTCTCGTCGAACATTTTGACTTTTGTAATTTTTTCTTGAGTCATATATTGTTTATATTTTATTTTTAATATTATTTTTCAATGTCTCATAGAAGAAATTTATCATGTTTTCATAGTTTTCCGAGCAAAGCGAACCGAAATGGAATGGGTAGTGAAACGCAGCGGATTGAACTTGGAAAATGCAATGGACGATGGTTGCGTCAGACTTCGGGGCCTTCCTTTCGGCTGTTCCAAGGAAGAAATTGCTCAATTTTTCACGGGTGATTTTCCAAAAAACACTAATGATCCAATCTGGGATTTCAGCACTTCTTCTTGATATTTTTTTTTGTTTTTGTTTTTTTTTTGTTTGGGGTTTCTTGATTATCTGAAAACCTGGAATCGTTCTGGAAAATTTTCAGTAACTAAAATTTTTTATTCGATTTTTTCGCTTCTGTTGGCGCATGAAAGATTTTTCTTTACACAGGCTCAAAGTTTATCCAGACGAGGGCGATTGAATCCCTTGGCTTTGACTTTATGGCCCTTGTAACGAAAATATGAAATAACTTTAATTTTTCAACCTAGTCTTCCGCGATTTTAAAAACGTTGATTCTTATTCTGGGAAATGCAAACTCGGTTACTTTGACATCCAAACAGGTTATACTTCTAGAATGGTACTGTCCTGTTTTTGACCTCCTTGACCTAGTGTCCTATATTATTTTTAAAGTTGTATGAAATGTCCTATTCTTTCGTCTTTATTTGAAAAAAAAAAAAAATATATATATATATAAGGTGGAAATTCTAAAGTGTATAAAAGCCAGTTTTCAAATTTTACGAGCGGGAGAAAAAACGTTCGCATTACGACATTTTACAGCACTTTTTTAATTTGTGAATTATTATTAGTAGGTTATCATTGAGTATGTGACGCATCAAAATTTTAAACACTTTTGGATAAAATCACGGAAGATAAAGCCTTCTAAAATTTGTCCACGTGTAAGTCAAGGGGGTCCAAAAATTATAAATAATATATGAGACATTAATGATAATACTGTAACTATAGTCAAATAAACTTTAAGTTTGAATTTTTGTTGGGATTTTTAAGCTTCAAAGTTGAAAGTGCAAGCTAAAGAAATTGAAACTCTAAACTCCCAACTTTGAACTCAGAATTTTCAAATTTTAACATAAAGTGGAACTTTAACTACTTGAAACTTCAAAAACTTTTATCTCTAACTTGATACTTGAAAGTCAACTTTCAAATGAGGGCGTGGAAAACATAAGGGCCTTAGCGCTCGGACGAGACACACTATCTAGTTTCCACTTTTTGGTCAGAGATTTCCGACTCGCGAAAATTGGCAACACAGAAAATACCAC
>JAPYZK010005323.1:0-11884 GCA_030522785.1 Platygaster equestris
AATTTTAGATGTTTTGAAAATGTCGGAATTTTGAAGTTTTCTAGAATTTCCAAGAACTTGGAAGTTTTTAAGAATTTTAAAGATGAAAAATCATCAAGTTTTGACATTTTTAAAGTTCTGGAAATCCCGCAAATTTTCAAATATTTAGACGTATTCAAGCAAACAAATTTCGAAATTTTTGACATTTTAAGATTTTGAAGTTTTAAAGTTGAGTTTTGAAATTTTTAAAGCTTTGGAACTTTCGAAGCTTTAGAAATGTTGGAATTTCATTTTATATTTCATATGCATATAAAGTACTGAATTTTTAAAAGTTTAGGAAATATTGTAAGTTTTAACAATGTTGGAATTTCGAAATATTAGAAAATGTCCAAGAACTTTGAAGTTTTTAAGAATTCTAAAGCTTAAAGATAATTGAGTTTAACATGTTTATAGTTGAATATTTGGTATGGATTTTTTCGATTTGGGAAACGGGTTGAAATTTTTTCGATTTTGTTCCATACCTCGAATTTCTGGAATTTTTAGAGGTTTTCAGAAATTGATCGAAATTTTTCTCTAAATGACCTTACACGTTATCGAAAAACTTATACGAAAACCTTATCAGATTTAAAACAATTTGGACGGTTTTTCAGAAAAAACTTTATACATTTTATTAGGTCGCCTTATGAGTATATTAATCAATCATGAGGTAACCTTATAACTCCACAGAAAATTGATAAGGTTTGTGCAGTACAGAATTGAATTTCATTGAATCTTATAAGGTTCAGAGTGACTAGGATTTTCCAACTTTTTTATCTAATGAATTCCTGAATTCTTCGTTTTTCATCAGGTGTTCCACTTTACCACCCCCAGACAACAGATATAAAATACGTCATGTACGTCATGCAGGCGAAAGATAGTAGTCACGATCAAGAATCTGGGAAATGTCCCGAATTTTTGGAGCCCATCATAATAGTAACTATCGAATCGATCATAAATGAATAAGTTCGAGAAATCAGAAGTTACAATTCACCTGCTTTCCAGGCGTTCGATGTGTACCTCGTATTACTTTCCGACAAAAACGTCGTCCACTGTAAAGACAAAGGCGCGCTAATGGACGTAGAAATGATAGCGAATTGGAAGGATCAAGTGATGGTCAAAGTCATCTCCCATCATGACAACCCAGTCATCAAAAACGAGCTGAAAGACCTTTTCGAAATGGTCCCAACGGAAACGTGGCCCTTGAAATCCATGTATTTCGCGATTAAGAAGTCAAAGTACGCGTACTCACATTTTTTCCAATCGTCGTCTTATCACGTCCGCGACATGATTTTTCATGATTTTTTCAGACCGGAATTGATTTACGGCGTAAAAGAGCTTGTAGAAATAATTGGCCATTTCGTCTGTCCTTTGGATGGACAAATCTTTCTCAATCCCTGGGAAGTCGAAATGTTGATGAAAACTATAGAATGGTATTTGAAGCCCACGATATCGGACACTTTAATAGAAATTGGATCTGCGACTGGGATCGTCGGCCTTATTTTGTCGAAAGTAAATTTTAGTATATTATGTTCCAAAAGGCAAAGAAACGCATACGATTATATTCCTAGGTTTCGCCTCGGAATATAAACTCGCTTTCGTCAAAAAAACGTTTTGCCCTTTGAAACATACGATACTCCATACACCGAAGGCAATAAAAAGGTTTTTCGGGTCCGAGCGGCCTAATAAAGGACCGTTTATTGCACTGAGGTGTATAATATATTTTTCGTAACTCGTAAATTATTTTTTCTGAAAATTTTACCAGTCAAAAATGGTTACCTCTTTTAGAGCTGCAAATGCGTTCTAGAATTCGATTGCTTGAGGTCTATTGAATTTGGGAGGAAATTTCGGTTTATGAACAATATCAGCAATTTGGACTACATGTTCGTCAGTGGTAGCAAAATCGATGATAAGTCTGAAGCATTGGAAAGATCGGAAAATTATGTTTGCATCGTCAACTTGAACTGTGATTATGGATTAGGTAAATAAATAGTCGAAAAAATGTGAACGGTTCAAGGGCGGATACAGGTTTTTATTTGAGGGGGAGGGGGCGATTACGACATTTTTAATAATAATGATGACAATATAGTATATTGTGCGACTAGTGGGAGAAAGAGAAGATTCCTCGAGAGTGGAGATTGCCTCACGAGCGTAGCGAGTGTGGCAACACGCGAGTAGAATCTCCTCTTTCGACCACAATATTTTATTCAACAACCGCGAGAAATATGTGATTTCATGGCCCTGCTGAGAAGGGGGGAAATAATGGATTACCCGATTGATTGACGCAACAATCGCCCTTAGAGCTTTGCTACGTACTTTAGGGTGTGAAAAACTAATTATTCCTTTCGTTGCTTTGATTTTCATCGGGACTGATTATGACTGTATTCGACACTTTTGTAAACATCAACGAAAACATTGCAGCAATACACAGTTTTGTAATTTTGAGGTTAGGGTTTGGGAGTTTGACGCAAGAATTACATTCTTGGTTTGACGTTTCGATATATATCGAGTCGCTCGTCCGCCATCTTGTTTCCATTATCCGTGCGTAAACGGTCGCTAAACTGAGCGTGAGTGAGTAAATAGCGAACGAGTTCATCACTCGCATGCCATACGTCAACAATCAGGTAATTCGTTATTTCGTCCACTCTCAGCAGAGCCACGAAATTACATATTCCTCGCGGACGTTGAGTAAATAATGATACGAGTGACTTTACAATGATTTTCGACATTATTTTTCAACCTTGGGGAAGGGGATCGCCCCCTCTCCCCCCCCCAGCCCCCTGTTTCCGGCACTGAACGGTTTTGGAGTGTCTATATGATCTAATCAAAATAATTAATTTTAGAATTGGGAACGTGTTTGAGGAAGCTGAGACGACTTCGTTCGTTGCATCGTCTGGTCGTCGTCACGCCTATGACTAAGCAATGTTTGCAATCGTTGGCACATTTGACAGTGATTACGATTGATAACAGCGCTTTTAAATCTGTTCGTTGTTGCGCTGTTAAAACTCTGCCTGGTAGCACTCATTACAATTACGTCATTTTGATGGTTCGTGATAAAACATCGATATGAACGAGATTGCAATTTTATTTGTGATTGACCGAATGTTTTGATTTTCTTTTCATTCCTGTTTGGAATCGTTTTATTGTTTGTATAAAACAGTATACTTTTCGTCAGTGTCAACAAATTTTCCTAACAATGTACGTAGTACGGCTATAATTTAAAGATATGAAAATGTAATATGGAAATGCAATTGGAACAATAAATTTATGAAAAAATGTGAATGGAGAACATTTTTTTCCCTTTGTGCTTTGTACCTTTTAATCTTGATAATTATAGAAATTACACCGGAATTTTAAGCGAATGGTTTGAGAATTTGGAAATTTCTTGAACAGATAGAAAGGGGAATTTTAGATTCTAAAAAAGTTCCTACATTTTTGTTAATACGAGTGGAAATCGAATTTAGTTGATTTTGAAAATTCTTGAGAGGAATAATTTAATCTATCTGGAACAGTTTTTTAAGTTTTTTTTAGTTGCTACGATATTTTTGTAGTTGCGAAAATTATGGAAAATATTGGCCATACTCGAATTAGTTCAAATTCTTCATTCGTCAAATTTCAAAAGTGTTATCGAATATTTTCGGTAATTTGACAATTTAATTATAGAAAGTTTTTACTCATTTTTTTATAACTCCAGAAATACTTTACCATTTCGAAAGCTCGTTAAATCTTTTAAAATTTCGAGTTTTGTAAAAGCTTCGCGATTTTAATAATTATCAAACATTTTCTCGAATTTTGAACAATTCTTGGTTTTCCGACAAAGTATTAGAATCTATCTAGAATATTTTCGATTTCTCACAATATTTAGAGAGTTTTATAAAAACTGACATTTTTAAAAATTCGTTAAGAATTCGAAATTTTGTAAAATTCTCGAACATTTTTTCGAATTTCGAACAATTTTCGTTTCCCGAGCAAGTATTGAATTATAGAGTATTTCCGATTTCTCACAATTTCAAGAAATCTTTAAAAACTTCGAAAATTTCAAAAGTTTGTCAAATTTTTGAAAATTTCGAACATTTCCTCGAATTTTCAACAACTCTAGGTTTTCACAGAAAGTATTAAAATCTAGAATATTTTCGATTCCTCGCAATATTTCAAGAGTTCTTTAAAAACTGTCAATTTTCAAAAATTCGTCCAAAATTTGGGAATTTGTAAAATTCCGGACCATTTTCTCGAATTCTGAGAAATTTTGAGTTTTTGGAGTAAAAAGAAATAGAAAAAAAGTCAATGAAATATAGAAAATTTTCGATACCTCACAATTATTTCAAGAATCTTAAAAAACTTTTAAAATTTCAAAAGGTCGTTATAAACTAGGCAATTTTCGAAATTCCAAAACATCTTCCCGAATTTCAAAAAGTTCTATTTTTTAAACAAGCATTATAATCGAGAATATGAAGTTCTCAAACGATTGGGAATTCGTCAATAACTTTTTCAATTTCCCTCATCCTCAATATTTTTATTTTCTATGCTCGATAATATTGATAAAACGCATTTCGTACAAATTTTCAAAACATCGTAAGATATCCCACTTAAAATTTGTCCATAATCAAAAAAATTTGTCTGCCATAGTCTAAAAAATTGGAAATTTTCAGGAAGGATGACAAAGCCACGCCGAGCCTAGAGGAAAATGTATCGCAACCCCCAGAAAAACAGTGGAATTGCTACATATGCGATAAAAAATACCAGTCTGAACTAAACCTCCTCAAGCATCAACGTAGTCATTTCGATACAGGAAAAGACGAAAAATATACGTACACTTGTGAAATATGTGGAAAAACTTTCGACCCAGGTAATGCTGCTAGGCACAGGCGCATCCACGAAAATGAGGAGCTGTTCGAATGCGATAAATGTGGAAGACGCTTTCGTGCACAAATTAAATTGGATCTGCACATGGCCATTCACTTAAATGAGCCCAAATTCGCTTGCAAAAAATGTGGGATAAGTTACATGTTTGCGTACGGCTTAAGCCGGCACAATAGGATGAATCACAATAATCGTCAACGATTAATATGCAGCGAGTGTGGAAAAAGTTACGCCACCAAGAGAACTCTTGCGAGACACGAGCAACAGTATCATCCCAAAAAACAAGTGGATGCCGTTAGTAATGATGTGCAAAATGTGAAGAGCGAAAGTGAAATCAAAGGTAAATAGGGAAAAAATAGATATTTTTGTATCGAGGACTTGAAGCGCGGCTTTTGGGACCGAGACCGATGTATGGAGCCAAATCGAGACACGAGGCGTAGCTGAGTGTCGAGAGGCAAAATACAATTTGCGCACTGTTTTTGGAAATGTTTCGGCACCAGTTTTGGGAAATTTTCAAAACGTGTAAAAATTTCGACATTTTGAAAAGTTTTATGAACTCCAAAAATTTTTCGGAATTTCGAAATTTCTCAAATTCCGAGAATTTGGAAAATTTCGAAAATTCATAAAATTTGGTGAACGTGTATAACTTTTGCAAGTTAAATTTGCAAGTTTACAATAATGTTGTAAACTTCGTAAATTCTCAAAATTTCCTAAATTCTGAAAATTTCCAATAAGTTCCGAAAATATCCAAAATTTTCAAAACCTCCCAACAATTCTAAAATTCTTGTAATTTCCGAAAAGTTCCAAAATGCTCCAAATTTCCAAAATTCTCAAAATTTCCAGGAATGTTTAAAATTCTCAAAAATTTCCCAAAATTTCCATAAAATTTCCAAAATTCTTAAAATTTACAAAATTTCCGAAAATGTTGAAAAATTCCAAAATTATCGAAATTTAGAAAAAATAATGGAATTTTCAAAAATTCTAAAATTGTTGAAATTTTCGAATATTGAAAAAATTTTCAAACTTCTTGAAAATTTTTGATTTTTTGAAGATTGTTCAAAATTAAAATTTCAATTTTTCGTATACTCAATAGCGCTATCTTTGTGCATTTGTGAAAAAAAGCACTGTATGCAATAAGTGCGCAAGATATGTTAGCCCGTGAGTGTAAAGTTTGAAACACTCGACTTCGACTAGCACACTCTCGACTCCAGCTCACGCACTCGACTTCGGCTGCAGTCACTCGCTACGCTCGTGCGTTCGCCTCCATCTCATGTTCTAAATTTTACACTCACGGAATAACCTATTCTGCACACTTGTTACATAATGCACTATTCCAGAATAATCAGTTTTTCGAAGTATATTTGGTGGGAAAAGGCACTAAAAAAATCTTCTCAAATTCAAATTTTTTTTCACAGCGAACAAGTTCAATGGTGATTCCAAAGACGAAGTATTTCGAAATTACACGATTCCAAGGTTACAAAATTCAGCAGAGAGTGTGAATAAATCTGTTAAATTGCAACCACAAAAACTGAATGCAATAGGAGGAGACGAGGTTGGATTGAAAAAAAAATTTCATTATTTACAACCGCTGCAGAAGGGAGAAAAGTTGAGAACACTACTCACTTTACCTGCGAAAAAGGTGAAGAATTTTATTCGAAGATTTGGGTGGAAATCTGAAACTAATGTCGTACGTTTTTTACAGCCGAAATTTGAGGTCGCAAGTGTAATAAATGAAGAAAAAGGAGCCAGAGTTACTGAGAAAAATGGTTTACTTTCGAGTGGCTTGGATGGTTCGGTTGAATCGAATTTTGAGATCTGGTCTAGGAAACAGGTGAACCATTGGAAATTTTCTTGTGAGTTTATTCCTGACTAACTTTTTTTTCTGTAAGTCTCGAAAAAAAGGCAGATTCGCAGAGGCGTATCTAGGGTATGGCAGGCAGGGCACGCGCCGTAGGAGCCAATTTCAGGGCGGCGCGAAAAACACATAAACTGTTATCAAAATTTCGAAATTTCAAAACTTTGGAACACTTGAAACTTGATTCCACTCGCGTGTTGCCACACTCGCTACGTTCGTGAGGCAATCTCCACGCTCGAGGAATCTCCTCTTTCTCCCACTAATCGCACAATATACTAATTTTAACTGATAAAATTCGTGAATTCTGTGTTTTTTATCAGGTGTTCCTCTGTACAATCCCCAGAAAACGGATATGAAACATGTTATGTATGTCATGCAAGCGAAAGATAGTAGTCACGATCAAGAATGTGGGAAACTTCCCGAATTTTTGGAGCCCATCATAATAGTAACTATCGAATCGATCAAAAATGAATAAGTTCGAGAAATCAGAAGTTACAATTCACCTGTTTTCCAGGCGTTCGATGTGTACCTCGTATTACTTTCCGACAAAAACGTCGTCCACTGTAAAGACAAAGGCACGCTAATGGACGTAGAAATGATAGCGAATTGGAAGGATCAAGTGATGGTCAAAGTCAACTCTCATCATGACAACCCAGTCATAAAAACCGAGCTGAAAGACCTTTTCGAAATGGTCCCAACGGAAACGTGGCCCTTGAAATCCATGTATTTCGCGATTAACAAGTCAAAGTACGCGTACTCACATTTTTTCCAATCGTCGTCTTATCACGTCTGCGACATGATTTTTCATGATTTTTCCAGGCCGGAATTGATTTACGGCGTGAAAGATGTTTTCGAAAGAATTGAGAATTTCGTCTTTTTTTTGGATGGACACGTCGTACTCAATCCCTGGGGAGTCGAAATGTTGATGAAAACTATCGAATGGTATTTAAAGCCCACGCTCTCGGACACTTTGATAGAAATTGGATCTCCGACTGGGATTGTCGGCCTTCTTTTTTCGAAAGTAAATTTGTTATTTTTTGTGCAATTTCGAAGTGATGTATTTATTCGTTGTGTTTTTTCCTGTACATTAGAAACTCGTTTATTTTCAGTGCACGATTTTTTCTTCATTCGCTTATTTTCGGATTTTTATTGTTTGGGTTCAAACAGGTCCGAAAAATTACAGAAATGAGCGATTTTGGTCACTTTTTTAGATACGAAAATTAACGAGATTCTAGTGTATTAGTATTACACAAGTTTTTCATCGTTTTGCATACGACTATTTTTTGAAATTCTTGAAAAAATAGCAATTTTTTACGATGTTTTTAGTGCAAAGAAGCGATCTATTTTTAAATGATAAACACTAGTATAATAGAAAAAAAGTGTGCTCTTCACACGAAAAACAGTGGAAAAAACGGTCTCTTTTCTGAGAATTACAGAATAAGTTCCCTCAAAGTAATTTTCAAAACCGATTGCCTTTTTTAGAGTTGCAAATCTGTTCTGGAATTCGATTGCTTGGAAGAATCCATTACATTCGGGAGGAAAGTTCGAATGATGAACAACATCAGTAACTTGGACTACATGTACATAAGTTGCAGCAGCATCGATCTTATATCTGAGGCAGTTAAAAGAACAAAAAATGTCATTTGCATCCTCAATTTGAACTATCACTATGGACCAAGTAAATAAATAGTCGAAACAATGTTTAAACCTTTGAAGTATCGAAGATCTAATGAAAATAATTGATTCCAGAATTGAGCACGTGTATGAGAAAACTTCGACAGTTTAATTCAGTGCGTCGTCTGGTCGTCGTCACGCCCATGACTGGACAATCTTTGCAATCATTGACAGATTTGACAACAGTAACGAGTCATGACGATCCTTTCAAAACCGTCCGTTATTGCGCCGTTGAAACAATGCCTGGGAGCTCTATTTACAACTACGTCATTTTGATGCATCGTACTAGGAAATCTTTGTGAAATGAACATTTTTGTGTATGTATATTGACTCGAAAACTGTATTTTTATACAATTTTTGGAAAACTTTGAAAAATCCGAATCTTCGGTACATCCAAAATCTTCAAAGCTACAAAACTTCTCAATTTTAGAAAATGCTCAAAAACTCGAAAATTTTAGTACTTTTCAAATTTCCGAAACTTCCAAAACTTCGCTGTTTTGAAGAAATCAAAAATTCCAGTACTTTCAAAATTGTCAAAGCTCCAAAACTTTCAGAACTTGGAAATTTTAAAAACTTGATGACTTCCAAACTTTGCAATCATTGACAGATTTGACAACAATTACGAATCATGGCGACCCTTTCAAAACCATCCATTATTGCGTTGTTGAAACAATGCCTGGGAGCTCTGTCTGCAACTACATCATTTTGATGCATCGTACTAGACAATTTTTGTGAAATGAAAAATTTTTTGTATGTATATTGACTCGAAAACTGTATTTATATATAATTTTTGTACATTTTCTTGTAAAAAAGAAAGACACTGTTAAAATTATTTTTAAAAACAAAATCGATTTGAAAATTTTCTTCAATCCTGGGAATTTTCAAGGAACTCTCGAAAACTAGAATCATTCATTTTTCGATTAAAAAATCCAACTTCAAACGTGGAAAAATTTTTTTCGTAATATTGATGTTTTCAATATTTATTCAATGAGTAATCAGCATCTATAAGCTTAATTGAATGTCATTTTTGCCAATTTTTCTATGGATATTTGATTAACACTACTATACTGAATTAACTAGAGTTAATTCTGGATTAAGTAGAGTTCATTTTTGATAAATTCGGAAACTTTGAACTTTTACTTCAAATTTCAACATCAAACTTGAAACTTTAAATTTGAACATCGAAATCTCAACTTGAAGCTCGAAACTTCAAATTTTAACACAAATTTTAAACTTTAATTCCAAATTCGATACTTCAAACCCTTTGAATTTCAACGATGAAATTTAAATGTATTGACTTCGATCATCTTATTTCAACTTTGAACTCCAAAAGATGAATTTGAAGTTCAAACTGTCACTTTGAGCAATGGGAAAAGGACCCGTAATACAACAAAAACTTAAAAATGATATGTAAGTAAACAATATATTTCTTATCGTTATAATTAAGGCACTTGTTACCAATATAAAAACATACTTCACAAATGAGTTGCCGGTGAGCGTATTTAAATACTGATATTAGACAACTAATTTTCTGTTCCGCGTATAATAATTAATCTCCGAGTACGAACAGGGGAGCTTTGAGAAATCTCGGTGGCGTTTCTCTACATAATTATCAACATTATTGGATTATCACACGTATTTGTTTTAAATCGCAGCATTTACAATATTCCACCGTCTCGTTTTGCGATGTCCATTCACACGGATCCCCACATAGCAGTGTAATGGCAATTATTGCGCAATCATCGTGACATTGAATTGTCCACAAATAATTGTACAATGATGGCCCAATAATTGAGAAAAAATTGATTCGATCAAATGCTATGTAGGTCGAAATACAGTATTGTAAAAGTAAGGACGAAAAACTTGAACGACACTCCCCTAGAACGAGTTTAGATTCGAAAGCGAAAGTACAGTGTTACACGAAGTAAAATTAAAAATACCATTAATGTAGAGTCGAAGTATGTAACACGTAATACGAAATTCATTGCATCGCCGGAATCTAAGTGTACGATTAGAAAGAACATGTAGGTATGCTCCAGTCGCTTTTGCATATTTCAACAACGAAACGAATCATTGTTTGGTGCACTATTTCATGCCTTGGATATAATATGAACACTTTTCAGTGACGAATTTCGAATTTTTACAGGTTTTTTACAATATTTTCATTTCAGATCCGAACGAAAAATTTATCCATCTCAAGAAATTCGAGAATATTACAATTTGGAGTATTCATAAGTTGGATGATCCAAGTTTTCAAAATCAACATATTTTGAAATTGAGAAAACATTTTCAAAGCACTGAAAAATCCGTAAATCCGCCACCGAAATTTTGTGAAAGACTTGCGGTTAAACGACTCGTCTCAACAAGCACTACTGATTTAAAACCACTGCATTTAAATGAGCGTACGGCGAAAGTACAAAAGTACGTTCTCAGCGACTTTTCCAAATGCGGAAAAGACGAGAAAACTTTCCACAGACTTTTCGTTTCGATGAAAAACAGTATATGTATGTATATAATCAACGTGAAGGCACACTTGGCTTTTAATTGTCAAACGAGTTACCTTATACTTAATATTGACGGTCTTACAAAACTACGAGTAGATCGATAAAAAATAAATATACAAATTTGTGATACGACATTCTTGGAAGACTTGGGAGAACACAATTTCACAAACTTTTTCCAATTTGAGCTCAACTATACATTCGATGATCGCGAAAAATTATGCAATTTATAAATCCTCATTTGCAAAATTTATACACTCTGGAAAAAAACATTTTTTTCAGAGTCCATAAATTTTCACGATTCAATACTATTTCGCGTAGCGAAAAACGTTACAATTTTACAGGCTAAGAGTATCGATGTTTCAATACCACGTATAACTGCAATCGGTAACAAGTATAGAATTTTCATCTCCATAAGTATATACTTCACATATATATATATAATATATATCTATATATTTGCGATTAGATTTCTTTTTCTCAAAATATGTAAAGAATCTAAAATATACGTTCACCCTAAACATTACGATAATCGATTTCATAAACTTTTGCATGGACGGTTATTCCTTTGAAAGACGATCAAAGTCGCATCGTCGATTACGAAATTGCGAATAAGGCACTCGATTCAATTGCATTTTACTTCGGGCATTGCGAGCGTTATCAAAAAGTGATAACGTTGTATAAAACGCATGCGAAATCTTACGTACAATTTTTTTCTTTTTTAGAAATTGGCAATTTGCGAATTACATTCGGTCTATGCATCCCATGTAACTTTGGATTTTGAACAACACATTTTTTGATGATATAACTATTATATTATCAATCAAAAATTAATTCGATTTAATTTGTAATGAAATTGTATAAGAAATTTTAATGAACTCGAGTAGAGAAAATCTGAGGATTCAAAAATAAGGACCTTTTTGAATGTTAGAAAACTTGAAATTTAAACGCAGTTGGTTCAATTTGAAGTTTAGAATTT
>JAPYZK010005325.1:0-15619 GCA_030522785.1 Platygaster equestris
AAAACTGTGTATTGCTGCAATGTTTTTGTTGTTGTTGACAAAAGTGTCGAATACAGTCATAATCAATCCCGAAGAAAATCAAAGCAACGAAAGGGATAATTAGTTTTTGACTCCCTAAAGTACGTAGCAAACCTCTAAGGGCGATTGTTACGTCAATCAATCAGGTGACCCATTTCCCCCCCCCCCCTCTCAGCGGGGCCCTGAAATCACATCTTTCTCGCGGTTGTTGAATAAAATATTGTGTGCGACTATTGGTCGAAAGAGGAGATTCCTCGATCGTGGAGATTGCCTCACGAGTGTAGCGAGTGTGGCAACACGCGAGGGAAAACAAGTAAAATAATTTTCAATTTTCAATATTCGACAACTCAGCGATAAGCTTTAGAATAAAAAATTGAAGGTCTAAAGAAGTTAAAAATTCCAGTAATTTCGAAATTCTAAAAGTTCTGAAAATATCGAAAAGTTTCGAATTTCCAATAATTTAGACAACCCCCCAAATTTTATTACTCTTACTTTTTGAGCGAATAAAAATTTCGTTGAGTCCGAAAAACTGAGTTTTATTGGGGCTGAACGTATTTCCCTAGAGTAGCGTCAGGAATATTTTAGTATCCCATAAATTTCCCAACTTTTTACGAACTCCAAATTTTCGACTAATTGAAAATAGGTTTTCCAGATTCCGGCATTTCAAAAATTTTCGAAAGTATTAAAAATATTCACACTCGTATAACTTGTACTAGTTTCATCACTTTTCAACAATTTTACGAATTCAAATTTTCAAACTATGCAAACCTCAAAATAATCAGATGCAAATCCGAATTTCAAAAATCTATACAGAGTATTTGAAATTATATACGAAGCTACGAAAATTTCTGAAATATTAAGAAATACGTGTACACATTTCTAAAATTTCAACAATCATTATTGTATTTCCGTAACTGAAACAACCTTTAAAAATCGTTTAAATTTCAAATAAAAGTTCGTCAAAATCATGCTGAATCAAAAATTTTCCACCACCTTCAATTTTGAAAAATATTCCACTAAAGTCTGCAAAATTACCCCATTTCCGAAATCCTCAAAAATTCTTACATTCTCAATGTCTCGTACATCCATAATATTACGTCCCAAATTCTCAATACATATTTATGATCGCACGAAACCAGCTAAATATTATCCGCGGCTACAAGCCATAAAAAACGCCATAAGTTGTGAAAAAAACTTTTTGCCGCCTCGTCATTTTAATGCGCTACCTGCGCGGACAGGAAGCAACAGGAAGGACGAGGATTCAAATGCGCCCTAAACAAAGAGGGATGCGCGCATTAGGAGTGAGCCTCGGGCCCCGTATTTAGGGCCACCTTTAGTCACCCTGGGCGAATTACATTATAAGAATATGCCCCGCGTAAAGAAGGGAGAAAATCCCGACCTGGTCTGCGTTACTGGAAAAACCGGGTTACATTATATTTCAAAGGGTTGAACGCGGACAAACGACGGTGCGCATGTTTTATGCATGTCCGGGCACGCGTTTCTTGTTTACGCAAAAAATGAGCGTTCGCGCGTTTCTCCGGTGTGATGTTCGCGTAAACAGCGTTTTTACACGTATTTTCGACGTTTACGAAATTTTTCGGAAATTTACACAAATTAAACACGAATGAAAACCACCCCTAAAAAATGCAAGTGACGACGTAACCCGATGTCCACAAATTTGATATAGAAATTCGTATTCTGTCAAACTTTTGAAAATTTTTAAATTACATTTAGTTTGACGTTTCGAAAATTTTCGAATGTTGTAGAACTTTATTGAGAAGCGCGTGTTACACGACGATCGGAAGGAAGCAGCCCCGTCTCCCGAGGTTGGGGGAACCCCGTAGTTTCATCTTTGAAACACCTGGCGAATATACCGCTGCCGCGAATGCCCGGCCCCACAGGGACTAGTTTCGGTGGACCCACTTTCGGGGCCTCGGGGAGCATATGTGGCGGCAACTTCATACCCCGATCGATATCAACGAAAAACGGACGCGAGCCGCTTTTTTCCATTACGACTCGTATCCGCTCATGCCACGAGAGTTCCTCCGATTATGAACCAGGAAAATTGACTTTTTTTTATACATGCACAAAGATGGCCCTTTTGCATGCAAGAAACGTGGGCGCAAAATGGCATTTTTCATTCATATAGTATAGCAGTGCAGAATAAGTGTGCGAAAAACGCTATTTTGCGCACTGCTTTTGGAAATGTTTCCCCACCAGTTTTGGAAAATTTTCAAACAGTGTACAAATTTCGACATTTCAAGAAATTTTTATGAACTCCACAAACTTTTTGAAATTTCCGAAAATTTCCAAAATTCTCAAAATTTCGACATTTTAAGGAATTTTTATGAACTCCACAAATTTTTTAAAATTTCCGAAAATTTCCGAACTTCTCAAAATCACCGAAAATTTCAAAAATTCTCGAAATATAAACATTTTAAGAAATTGTTATAATCTCCACACATTTTTTTAAATTGCGTATTCTTATGGGGAAATTATGGAACTCTTTAGATTCCTTGAATCGTTTGAGTCCTACATTTTTCGATCGATAGTTTTTATTGGTGTATAAATATGCCACCACGACGATTTTTGTTAGGGAAACATGAGTCACTCGCCGCAAAAAGAAGTCGTTCGTGCCTAATCTGTCGGCTGTAATAAATACCTTTCATCGCTGTCGCTCATTTTTAGGCTACGGAAACTTTTTTCGGAAAGGATTATACCGTTTGAGACTGTGTTATATTGATTCATCTGTTTGAAAGACAAATTTGAACATACGATATTTTCATAATGCACGTATTTTACTTTTTTTTCGATTGGAGGGATATTTTCTTCACGATGATACTCAGGGATGAAAAATTGAAAAAAATTCGATCAATAACTATCGACGTGTAAAGTTATCGACACTTTCGATGAGTGGAAGTTCACGAAATTTCTGAATTTTGAAAATGTTTGAATTTTGAAATATCTACAGGTGTTTCGGAACATCGTAAATTTCACAATGTTTCAAAATGTGCAAAATTGTGTGAATTTCTTAAATTTGCAGAATTTTGGGATGTTCCGAAGTATCTAAAATTTGAGAAATTGTCGAAATACTCAAAATTTCTCGAATTTCCTGAATTTAAGAATTATTTAGAACTTTATGAAATTTTTGAATTCCCAAAATTTCTACATTTTTAAAATGTTTCAATTTGGAAATATCTACTCATTGTAAATGTCATGATTCAAATTCTCCAGATTTTTCGAAATTTTGCTTAAAACAGATTTTAAACTTTCCAGTTTCCAAAATTCCAGAAAGTTTTGAAATATTCCAAACTCAATACTATCCACTATTTTCTGTTATTAAATATCAAGTTCACAACCGTACAAAAAATATTGAAAATATTACAAACGTAGGTCAAGAAAATCTTCAAATTCCATACAGTCTATAGACTGTCTGAAATGACTAAATTTTTTATAAAAATGTTCCATAATTAAATTCCTGCATTTCGTACTTTTCTGACTGACATTTCTCAATCCTAAAGGTTCAAAAATTTTCAGCTTTTCAAAACGTCATAAAATTACAAAAATTCAAAAATAACAAAAATTCCAAATTCACAAATTACAAAAATTCCAAATCTTGAATTCTTTGACATATCAATTCCCACTTCATCAAGAATTTGAATTTTAACGAAGATAAAATTATCCAAAAAACATGGCAAATTTACACCCCCCATCACAATCCCACGCGAACATCACAACAAGCAAAAAAATAAAACTACAAAACATTTCCACTTGTCACCCACATTTCCGCGAGATAAACATTCCATTGACGGAGTGAACGGCCCCTTGCGCGATTTTCCCTTGGCAACGACCCGACCGGAGATGAAAAATGTCGGGCAATAAAACTCGCGCGGAGTGTATGTATAGCAGGTGAGGATTGAAATCGTCACCGGTTTCTTGCACGAAGATATATTTTCGGGCTTTGGGTGTGTGCGCGAGATTTTCAAAAAATTACAACAGGTCCTTTTCGGGGGACAAAGGACAGTCAGGCTTGCATCCCTGACCGAACGAGCACTAAAGAGCACTGATTCTTTCGGATTCTTTGTCAACGCGCGCCCGGGGCCTCAGCCGACTATTCATTGAATCGCCCAAGACTCCGATCCGCCATTCATTCAAGATCGGCGAAATATCGGCCATTGTACCCTCGGTGAGACAGAGGTTCTCGATCCCGACTTATATATTCGACTTCACCCCACTTCGCGCACTTTTCGGGAACTTGCGAGAAGATTGAAAGAAGTTTTTTTGAAGGAAGAGAAAAATTTTGATATTTTGGATGGTTTTTGGATACTCAAGAATTTTTTCGGTAAGTGTAG
The DNA here is from genome assembly GCA_030522785.1 of Platygaster equestris. Taxonomy (NCBI): domain Eukaryota; kingdom Metazoa; phylum Arthropoda; class Insecta; order Hymenoptera; family Platygastridae; genus Platygaster; species Platygaster equestris. The sequence continues at coordinate 4,371 of JAPYZK010005325.1, forward strand.
GGAATTCGGAAGAGGTGAAAAAAAGTTCTGGAAATTCCGTGAAATGTTGGAAGAAAAAAAATGTCAGAAGAAAAAACGTAAGTTATGAAAATTTGAGAATTCGAAATTGTTGACACTCCTGAGGTTTCTAAAGCTTCAAATTTTTTCAGAACTTTCGGAACGTCCTAAACTTCAAAAATTCAGAAACTTGACAGTTTTCGGATTTCAAAACTACGCATTTTTTGAAAATTTTGAAGTCTTTGAAAATTTTTGTAAGAAACAAATTACGAAAAAATTGATGTACTTCTTGGATATTCTAGAATTTTTTAGCTTACTGTGGGAAATCCAGAAGGAGCGCAGGAAAGTTCTGAAAATTCTGTGAAATATCGAAAAAGTTAGCAAAGATGTTGTGATTTTTCGATTGCGGAATTCCCTAACATTCTTGGATTCATCAGGACATAGTACAGAGAAAAAAATAATTTTCAAACATTTTTGAAATAAAAAATTTTAAAACTCCCAACCTCTGAAGCTCGACAATATTCTTGTAAACTTCGAAACATTTGTAATCTCCAAAACTTCGAAAATAACAAAACTTCACAATTTTTGAATTTAAAAACTTTGGAATTCTTTAAAATTTTTCAAAACTGCGAAATTCCAAAACCTTTCATACTCCAAGATTTCCAAAGTTTTCAAAACTTCAGAACTTCATAATAAATAATTGTTTAAAAGTTTGGAGAGCTAAGTCCAAAAGTCGAGCTTGGTCCAAAAGTCGAACTCGGTCCAAAAGTCAGTCCGAAAATCTGAAACTCCAAAAATACCCCCAAACTTAGAAGAGTGGGTGGGAGAGTACGATTCATTCGAATGTTCAGAAGATTAAACATTCAAATTTAAAAATTCAAAATATGCTCAACTCCTAAGCTTCAAAGCTTTGAAATTTTTCAAAACTTCAGAACTTCCGGAATTTCCCCAACTCTGAAAATACCAAAATTCACAACATTCAAATGTAAAAACTTCGAAATTCCGAAACTCTCACTACTCCCAACATTTCCGAAATTTTGAAAACTTCAGAACATTATCACTGTTTCAAAATTCCAGAATCTCAAAAATTTGTAAAGCTTTGAAAGTTCCAAAAATATCAAAAATTCCGAAACGACACAACTTCGAAACTCCGAAAATGCCCCCAAATTTGGGAGAGTAAGTAATCATTTGAATGTTCAAAGATAAAAAATTGATGAATGAAGCCAAAGAAGTGATTCAAATCAAGTTCTCATTAGTGACCTGAAGTCCACGAACGCTATACTTCCCTCGCAAAAATCCTTCAACTAAACAAACGGATAACTCCACCAGATGAAAAATACGCCAAGTGCCGTTGGATGTAACGATTTCTACGCGGGTTCCCCCCTCGGAAATGAAAAGGTCGGCTGGCCTGGTCCAGGACAGATGTTGGACCGCAGGGGCGCACGCACATCGAGAGGCCCCGATTTCGGGGGGACGCGATTTTCACGTCACCTGCAGGTACGAGAGCAGGTCTGGGCGCGCGCGCGAGCGAGAGCGCGCACGTGAGAAAACGGATCTATTTTCGGTACATGCACCAGGTATCTCACTTTGTCGGCGAGTTTGTTTTGTGACGCAACTTCACTCATAAAAAATGCCTCATTGTCCCTCAACTTTAAACGGCCTAATTGAAAATAATAATTTTTCTGATGCACTAACGTCGTAACTCGCATTCAACTTTGAAGATGAGAATATCTTACCCAGAATTTCAAAGCTAAAATCACGAACTTTGCAAAAATTGTATCTGATGTTTATTTTTGTTTAAAACTTAGAATTTTCCACAATAATGGAGAACTTCCCGAATTTTGTCAAATCATGAAAATTTCAATGGAAATGTTAAAAAATCATTTAATTTCAGAAAATCATTGAAATGTCATGAAAATTCATTGTTGAGAATTGAAAAAATTCACTAGTTTCACAAAATCAAAATTCCACCAAATTTTTAAAATTTCGAAAAAATATTAAAATTTAAAAATAGCATTAAAATTTCAAATGATCATTATTATTCCGCAAAATCATTGTTGAGAATTTAAAAGATTCACCAATTACAACAAATTATCAAAATTTCATTAAATTATCAAAATTCCAAAAAATTATTGATATTCCTATAAATCATTAAAATTCGACAATATTCATTGTTGAGAATTCGGAAAATTCGTCAGTTTCACTAAATTATCAAAATTTAATGATGATCAAAATTTCAGAAAATCATCAAGAATGCCAAAAAATTATCAAAATTTCAAAAAATTAATAACATTCCACAACAATTATAAAAATTACAAAAAAAGATCGAAATTTCACAAAAATTAATTGTTGAGACATTAAAAAATTCATTAACTGCACCAAATCAAAATTTTACCAAGTAATCAAAACTTGAAAAATCATTAAAATTTCAAAAAATCCTTAATTTTCCTAAAAATCATGTAAATTTTACAAAATGTATTGTTAACAATTTGGAAAATTCACCAGTTTCACTAAATTATCGTAATTTCATGATTATCGAAATTTCAGAAAATCATCAAGAATGCCAAAAAATCATTAATAGTTGGAAAAATTGTCAACTTTCCCCAACATTTATAAGAATTCCAAAAAATGATTGGAATTTCACAAAGATTAATTGTTGAGAAATTAAAAAATTCACTAATCTCACCAATTCAAAATTTCACCAAGTAATCAAAATTTCACTATATTCTCAAAATTCCAAAAAATCATTAAAATTTCAAAAAATCACGTAAATTTTACAAAATGCATTGTTAAGAATTTGAAAAATTCACCAGTTTCAACAAATTATCAAAATGTCATAAAATAATTCGAATTCCATCAAATAATCATCATTCCACTAAATCCAAAATTACTCGAAAATTCATTATTAAGAATAGAAAAAATTTTTCCCACCCGAAAAATTTTTCCCTTTCTCGTCCAAGCGAGTAATTCGATATAACATTGCCTTAAAAATAATAAATATTTGCCAAAAACCTGTCAATTTCATAAAAAAAAGTTTTCTATACAAATAAATCCATCACTCACCAACGCAGGCTCGAATAAACTCATGTATCGATCGACTTATAGTGAACTCAGTACTCACCTGAAACAAAAAACAACAAAACGGACATTGATTACAACTGACACCACTTCCTTCTCAAAATCAATAACAATAAAAAAACGAAAAATCATCCCCCATAAAAAATCCCCCAGTCCCCATGAAACCCCATCTCAAAGGACTCCCCGATTTCTCTCCCCATCATTAAACACCTTGACAAAGTTCCTCCAATTTCCCGGTTTTTCCCCGACATCAAAAATGTCTTTCACTTCGTACGCATGCTACGAATTTCTCCTCATTTATTTCCGGAGCACATGTCCCGTTCCCGAGATGATTTTCCGAAATACAAAAAGACCCGGAGCAGGTGCTGAAGCATACACCGCGGGCCAGATGAGCACGCGCTACGAAAAAGTCCTCTTTTCAATGAAACTCGAGCGCCCTCGTGAACCGTCTGGCGGCGCCCATTTTCCCGGCTGATTTTCCCGAGTTTGAACCCGAAATGTGTTCGGGATCACTGCCCTCGAGGAAAAAAGGGGGGACCTACGACCTTTTTTTTCTCGAGGTGCAACGGCCCGTTTGCCGAAGCTTTGCTCGTTTCCGCGATTACATTGTTTACCGAATACACCGGGGAGGAAATACACGCTTCGTTTATGAGCCCGTATCGGCGATTGTCGAATAATTTATAGCCCTTCGTGCAAACACGCGGATCTACATGAATGAGCGCCGAATCCCAAAGATCCGGGGTCGTTAAACCGTTCATCATCGACAGCTCGACGACGTACTTCATGAATGATGGTTTTTTTTTTTTTTCAAACTAGATATGATGCGCGCGCTACGCGCGCCTGCAGTTTACGATTACAATTTCTTCGAATAATTCCTATACATGCTATTACAAATATCAATGGGTATTTCATACTTCATACATGGATTTCTGACAATTCCTATCGATTTCTATCTATTCCCATGAATTTCCATCGATTTTCATAAATTTTCATCGATTCCCACTAATTTCTATAAATTCCTATAGATCCCTATGGATTTCCATCAATTACTATAGATTTACATTTATTTGCATGAATTTCTACTATCGATTCCCGATTCCTATGGAGTCCTACCGATTATCATTTATTTGGATGTATTTCCATCAATTTTCATCAGTTCCCATCAAATTTAATCGATTCCCATTAATTTTAATCAATTCCAATCGATTTTCATAAATTTTCAAGAATTTCTATAAATTCCCACCCATCGTGCACTATTACTATCCATCGCTTCCTGAGAATTCATATGAACTCCCACCAATCACTAATAATTTCCATTTATTCTCGTCAATTTCTATCAGTTCCCATATAAATTTTCGTCGATTCCCATTAATTCCTATCAACGACTATCGATTTAAACATCCATTTCCATTATTTTTTATGAATTCTCATTTATATTCTCATGATTTCCTATCGATTTCCATGAATTCTCATTAATTATGATATACTATTGTTTTCATTCATTCTTATCAATTTTTATCCATTTCTATCAATTTCCATTGATTTCCATGAATTCCTATGAATTCTAATCAATTTCGATTTCTATAAATTCGTTTAAATGTAAAATTTTCATTGATTTACGTTCATTCCTATCAACTTTTGTCAATTCTGATCAATTCCTAATCAATTCCCATTAATTTCAGTCGATTCCTATGAATTCCCGTCAATGTCTATTGATTTCCATTTATTCACCTCAATTATTACATTCCCATCGATTCTCACCGATTTCCATGAATCCCCATGAATATTCATATCAATTTCTATTGATTTCCATTTATTTCTATCCATTTCCATCAACTCCCATATATTGATCACAATCGATTCCAATTCATTTCCATCAATTTTCATGGATTCTTATAAATTCCCGTCAATTATTGCTATTGATTTCCATTCAATCCCAGAATTTCTCAAACAATTCCCATCAATTTAATCCCAGAATTTCTCAAACAATTCCCATCAATTTATATCGATTTCTAACAATTCCCATCAATTTCCCATCAATCACTATATCGATTTTGATTCATTTTTATCGACTCATAACAATTCCCATGAATCCTTATGAATTATAACCAATAACTGTTCATTTCCATCAATTTCTATCAATTTCCATTAATGAAAATCGATTCCGGAATCAAAAATAATAATTTCAACATTTATTATTGTCAACAACAATGATTTCGACAATTATTTTCAATGACTTTTTTCTCTAGGGATTGATGAGTAGTTGATTAAAAAATTATGAACAATGTGATAGATAAACAGGACTGAATCATGATCTGGTTGGAAAGAAGTTCCGCTCGTCGCGTGAAAATTAATGTTGATCTAGAGAATCGGAAACAGATGACGTTTTGTTGATAAATGAAGCCAGATCGAATATGATGATGAATGTATACGTATAAACAATGAGAGCATTGTCTGTGAGGTTCAATTTTATTTTTTCGAAGTAGTATACCTAGGAGAAATACACATTTTGAAAATTTCGAAAAATGTCGGAAATTCTCGTTATTTGAAAAATGTGGGGAAATGTTAAAGTTTCGATAAGTTTAAATTTTTAAAAATTTACATAAGTTATGAATTCTGAAAAATCCTGAGAATTTGAAAAATCGAGAAATTTTCGAGAATCGAAAAAGTGTAAAAACTCTGAAAATTTGAAAGAAATGACAAAATGTGAAAATTTTGAACATTTAAGAGATTTGGAGGATTTTAGAATCTTTTTTTTTAAACCTCGAAAATTTCGTAATTTTTTAAATTGTCAGAATTTTAAAAATTGTATGACTGATGTAAATTTTCAAAATTCTAACTTTTCGAAACTTTAACAGTCAACCAAATTTCGGAAGTTACGAAAATTCCCGAAAATATTCAAAATTTTCGAATCGTGTTAGAACTCTCCTAAGTATACTACTGTTCAATTTTTTAACTGTATTTTTAAATTTTTACCAGGGTTACATACAACATTTTTTTTATTACTGGATAAAATTTTTATCGATCAAACCTAATTTCATTTTTTTGAAAAATAAGTTTCTATTCTATCATTCTTTCGAAATATATCCTTCGATATAACAACTGATGATTTATTTCAATTCAATCCTATAGCTCCAAAAATACAGAATACACAAATTTTGTCACACTAAGTACAATAAAATTGCAACATATCTCTAAATTAATAAATTCTCAATAAATTCATTCGATATATTTTTCTCCAATTTCAACAGCAATTTTGTGACTCCAAAATCAATAAAAATATTCCCCTAAAAATACTAAACTACCATTAATTTATAATAATTCCCAATTCTTCCAACAATCATTTTCAACCATATCAAAAAATCATGAATTCTTCCACCCCCCTGAAAAAAAATTTTCAACCATATCAAAAAATCATGAATTCTTCCACCCCCCTGAAAAAAACGGAAAATTCTCTGTAAGGAATCGAATTTCCCACCGAACACCCGAGAACTCCAAACTGAAAAGTTCATAATCATTTTTGCTCCCTGCACTAATCCACCATTTTCCCTCGTACTTCGCCCAGTTCATTACCTGGACATTCCCACAATTTACTCGCAGCTCCTTGCCATCGAGGGACTCGTGGAACTGTCGCGCCACGTCCAATTTTGGGCAGTGGCAATTAATTATGTCGAAGGCGAGGAAACGGGAGTTAACGACGCGAACCGGCGTTTTATTTGTAGCCGATAAATCGGCCGCTAAATTCAAGGCGCGTAACGGACTCTTCTTGCAATTTCCCGTACAACAAAAAACATCGTTTGACATAAACAAGTACTTTTCAAAAATAGAATCCGTGGAATTTTTCAACTCCCAGAAATTCCACAAAATTACCAAAATTACCGTGGAACTTGGAAAAATACCCAAACTGGACTACTTGCATGTTCATACATTTTTTCAACAATTTGAAAATTCCTAAACAAAAAGGATGAAAATTCAGTAAAACTCTAACTCTCGATCTATTTTAATTGGATTCGAGTTACTGCAGAAAAAAAAATCCATGCGCCAGAAAAAAGAAATCATGATTTTTCGCACCCTCAAAAACTACCCCTAACAATTTGTAATTTTTTTTTTTAATGAATTCATAATTATATTTTCGTGGCATCCACTATGACAATTAATTCATCAATTAATACTTTCCTACCATTTAAAAAACTGAAGTAAAATTCGACCAATTCGATTCGCGATTTTCGGTGTATTCGTAATTTCTCCAGACCCAATAAAAATCCGAATTCCCCCGTTTTTCGCCGGCACGACATCGCGGTAATGGGCTTTTGAGAACGGACGCGCACGAAATTGCTCCCCTTGTTGGCCGATCGCTCGGGGCCGCGATCTCGGGCATTGTTATCGAGCGGCAAACCTGCGCCGCGGCCAATCCGAGCCGACCACTGTCGCAATGGTGAAAGTTACGCGGAAAGTGACCGCTCGGGCCCTCATTTGAAATTAATTTAATTAAGAGAGCGCCGGCGATTCGGGACAGGCGCTGCGTCTCAATAACCGGAACGGCCCGGGAATCTGACTCCGCCGCGTAATAACTTCATAAGCTCCGAGGGAATGTTTAATTACGCCGATTGAGATAATGCCCGCTTTGAGCGGTTTTTCGCGATTTCATTGGACCGCCGCTTGATTGGCGCAGTTTGCCAATTTTAAACGAACCCGATTCTAATTACACGCTGCTTTGGCCGCGGGAACACGTCGGAATCGAGTCAGGACTTTTTATGGGAAAATAATGACAAGATTGACTCGCTGATAAGTACATTGTTTCTGACGCGAGGTATTTCAGTTTTCTCGGAATTAGCGAAGGTGATGGATTGAAAAAATTCGAGACATCGGTGATATATTTTTTCGAGTGTGTGCTAGTACTGAATGCTTGATTGTGATACTGTCAAAAATGAAATGAAATTCGAAAAATTAATGATGCTCACCTTTTGAAAAAATGTTAAAATGTCAAAAAAAGACCCGAACTCGAGGTGATCCAAAAAATTTAGAACATTGCTTCAATTTATGATTTTTATCAAAATTTTGTCGATTTTGAGGAACCAGTCGAATTTTGCATAAACTCCTAGAATGTTTCAAAAATATAAATTCTAGACAGGGACGAACGCAAAAATGTTCGGAGTTGGGGGGGGGGGGGGGGGTAGAAGAAATATATCTTCGATATTTTTGAAATTTTCAAGTCTTAAATCGTCAATTTTTTAGTTTTTAACATAAAAATCCTTAATTTTTTCAGTTTCAATATTTTCTGATTTTGCAAATTTTGTGGAATTGCAATTTTCGCATTTTAGAGTAACATATTTTCTATAGAATAAATTTCCGTTATTTTAAATATTCGCTGAAAGTTGGAATTCAACATCTTTTCAAGCTTTGCAAATTTATACTGAATTAGTAAAACTTCGAGGTTTGAAAATTTTAATAACTGAAATTTCAAATTACAAAATTATTCAATTGTTCTATATATTATTTAATGTCTCATTTTTTCAATGAAAATTTCTGTTTGTCAGTTTACTGTAATTTGGAGCATTAAATATTAAATGTTAGACATTTGGAAGCAAAATTTTCATATTTTGTCCATATCAGAATTTTCACTTCTTATAGGACCATTTTTATCGGTTGAAAAATTGCATTATTTCAAAAATTCATAAAAAATTTCCTAATGACTTCATAATTTTAAATCTCTCAGAATTCAAATTCAATCATTCATTTTCTCGAATTAAAGTTTCCAATTTTTCAATTATTATATATTACTCTAATTTCAATTTGTCAAAAATTCTAGTTTCGAAATTTCCAATCAACCAAATTCACACATTAAATTCAAAAAATTCATGTTCAAAATATTGTATCCTTCAGATTTAGAAGCACAAATTTTTTCCATAATCCAATTTCAACTCATGTACCTCTAAAATTTATCAATCTTTTTCAAATTTCGGGAGGGGTTTCAACCCCTAACCCCCCCCCCCCCCCGCGTTCGCCCCTAATTCTCTTTAAATTTCGGGGGGGGTTTCACCCCCTACCCCCCCCCCCCCCCCGCGTTCGCCCCTAATTCTATTCCATTCTCTAGAAACATGATGTAAACACTGCCACATGTATTACGAGAAATTATGAAACTAAATAATTTCACTCGACCCGATGACACTGAAAGGATTCCCATTGAAAGGATCCCACTTTGAAAGCATTGGGGCCACTAAAATCGCGAGTGAATAGTTCTTCGTCGCGTTTTGTTCACTTTCTCGATGTTCGCTAATAAGATCGCCCACGGTCGACACGGAATCGTCGCTCTTACTTTCCAGGGGAACGAAATGATCCGCATGTTCCGTGTTCCTTTAAGACGATTTCCGAGCGAGCGAGCACGTCTTTCGGCGGGTTTTAGTGTGGAAAAAAGGTCGCATGAAAGGGTAGCAAAGCATTCTCGCGCATTTATTCCGAGCATTACGAAATTCGTATCGGCGCTCTTGTTTATTCAAATCGGGAAGTGAACGTCGCGCTTCTTTGTCCGTTTAGATAGCTCGGACCTAAATTCGAGCATCACGATTATCGTGGCGAGATGAAAAGTCGAGATTGATGAAATTGCCGTGGTGATCGACATTGCGATGGTTTCGATAAAAATATTTACTTCGGAAATTGGATAACCTATTGTATACATGGATTCAAAAAAATTCGAATAAACAGGGAGTAAATACAAAGTTTTTTATTTTCAAGTTCATCGCTGAGTTGTAAAATTTAATATTGAAAATCAAAAATTATTTTAACCTCTTTCTCAGTCAATTGATGAATCAAATTAATAAAATAAATTATCAAATTAATCAATTAATGAAATTTGTTTATCAGAAGTTTCCACGAGAAAAATAAAATTGGCTGGGAACACGATAGAATAATTTCCAATTTTCAGTCTAATAAAAAGGTTTTTCAACTTTTTTTTCAATTCAAAAATAAATAAGAAAATATGCCCTGCGTCATACTTTCGATATATCTCAGATTTATCATTTATTACTATATTTTTTAGTTAAAAGTACCAGATATTTTTCTCAGTGCATATATGTTCCAGAAATGTGGGAAAAACTTAAAACAAACAAGCTCTGGATACGTTCACCCAGCGTGTCGTTCAGTGACTAACGCAGAAATGGTGTTGCACATAACGATGCAATTACAGCGGTCTTATTTAATCGCAACTCATTACACATTGAATCGGTTGAAGTTGAAGTTATCGTGACAGTCATGAGCCAAAGCGCTCCCGGCCACGAAGGATTTCGAACGTACAAGGTGTCCCGATAATAATGTCATTACGGAAGTCGATTGTAAGTTTATCGGTGCAGGAAGCGGTCATTATGTCATTCGAGTGATTTGCTTAGTGATTATTGACGAAATGCGATGGCATTATCAGATCATGATATTCAAAAAAACTTCCGATGATTCCGAAGATTTCATAAAATTTTCCTATTATCTCACGTTGAAATCAAGTTCAAATTTCCTGAAACTTCGATCATTTATTGGTATGTTATCATATTTCTGAGTCAGAAAAGTTTAACTCCATTTTTAAGATATTGAAGAAATATAAAAACGACCCGCCAGAAAAAATTCAAGTCACTGAAAATTTTGATAAAAAGCTGATTTTTAAAACTCCATTTTCAGCTAGATCCGGGAATGTCAAATAAAAATAGGGTTCCTATTCTGCTATTAGAAATTAAAGAATATCGAAAAATTGAAAAAATCTCTAAAATCTACAGTTTTAATAAATATAAAAATTGAAAGAAGGCGATCGAGTAATCCTAGTCGCTCCATATTTAACATAAAACGAAAATGCAAAATATATCAGTAATTCGGAATGCCGCCAGGGAGAATCTCACTTTCACTCGACTTTTCCTTTCGCCGCGGAAGAACACAACAAGCGAAGATTGATTTACGAAATAGCTCGGGCTTAATCGCGGCCAATCGATCTCGCCTCACGACAGATCTGTAGCGTTATTGACTCGTTGGCGCGCGATTAAAGCCGTGCCGCGCGCACAGTTTTGCGGAGAAAATTGCGCTTGACCGTGACAAGGTGGGAATAAACGCTCGCTCGAAAATTCGCCCGCGGCTGTGTTCCTGATCCGTCGTTTCGCGGTCACGTGGCGCGGTAAAACACGAAACACCGCAGAGAAAAT
>JAPYZK010005328.1:0-15802 GCA_030522785.1 Platygaster equestris
TCTCTGATTGCCAATAGGACAATTCGAACTTACATCCGAGCTATACCGTCACTTGGTTTTCCATGGTTTCCCAAGTGAGTCAATGGGGGGTTGCAAAAATCCATAGTTGACGTGAATACCGGTCAATAGTAAGATAAGGATAGTCCATGGCAAGGAGGAAAAGGAATTGAGACAGGGGGAGAAATTGTGAGGAAATGGATTGTGAGTCCCAAAAGCCAGTGACGGCATGGTGAGAAAAAGGTTTTTTTTTTTCTAAAGTGAACTTAAATATAACTTGAACTATGTATAAATTTAGGAAGTAAAATATATATTGTAATAAGAACATGAAGGTGGGAGTGGGAATGGAACGAGTGGAAAAAAAAAGTTGTAACTGGCACCATGACCAACTCCGACAGTTTCAGAGCCTAGATTGGCTGAAATTAAGAAATATCTATTCAAAATCTAAAAAAATTGTCTTTGTTTGTTCAACAGCTGAAAATGGGTCGAGAATGTGTAGCCCACTATTCAAATCTCCACCGCTTTTGCGTCTTCTCGCACGACGAACTGGTCTGCAAAATGTCCTCAGATCCAGATTCCCTCGACATCGGAATCGCCACCGCGACCTACCACGACATGCTGCAAATGGTGGACAACGAAAAGAAGCTGCGCAAAAATTTGCTCGAATGGGTAAGGGATTTTCATTTTTCAATTTTTTTTTCCAAATGAGGAAAGAAAGTTTCGTACTTTGTAGCGAATACGTTCTTTTATTCTTGGCACGGGGTAATAAGACAGCAATTGAAAATTTTTATCTTCGTGCCAAGCAGTTGAGGAATTGGAAACTGTCGCGTGATTGGATAGTATAAATTTATCGATCGCAATTGTCTGTCACATAATTGCAAGTTCACGCGACTCTACGTAAGCTGATTATTAACTTGATACAGTTTGAGTAATTGCGATAATAGCATGTGAAGAGAGTATATCTAGTTGGGGTATTGATCATGGTTTATGATTTTTTTTTTTTTTTTTTTTTTTTTTTTTTTTTTTTTTTTTTTTTTTTTTTGTGTGGAAAATCCAGTTTCAGGACAGTCCTTATAAAATGTTGAAATTATGTATAAAGAAGCAAAATTTTGTGTAACGAAGCTTTAGTCTACATTATTAAGTCTACATTATAAAAATGTAGACAAGTTTCAATTCTTAAAAATTTCTCGAGTTTTAAATATCAGGTAGAGAGTATGGAAAAATTTAGAAAATTACGAATAACTCCTTATCTTACGATTTGTTGAAAACATTCAAGTTTGCCAAGATTTAGGAGTTATCTAAATCATTCACATTCCAGAGATTATGAAAACGAAGCGAACAATAACTTGATATATTTAAAATTTTACGTGTCTAATAGTACATTACTGTACAAGCAGGGTAAGTCGATTTTTGCAAAATGAAGGGTTGAGTTCCGAGCCGAAGGCGAGGAATATAATCGTTTTGTAATATTGACTTTTGCCCCGCTTGTGCAGTACTGTATTTTACCCGATTCTAATCTCAAAGTCCCTTTTTATGTACCACTTTAAGGTTAGGATCGGGTAAAAGTTTATAAAATGTTAGTGGCCACAGAAAATGCATCATTCCATGTCACGCATATTACTCATCTAGATATTAAAATGTAGAAAAAATCCTCCCTGCATTGCTTAGAAAAATGGTAAAAAATGGTATATTATGCTACTAAGTGAAGAAGCGAGCAATTTTGAAGTGAAGTTAGTTATTCCGACCGTAGCGAGGGTAACTATCACACGAATTCTTTTTCAGTGTATAGTATACGACTATTTTTCGACAATTTCCGGAAAAATGACGGTTTTTTAATGTCTTGAGTACAAAAAAATGATTGACTATTTCATTTTTTTCTACGAGTATAAAAAAAGAAGTGTTTCTTCACGAGTGAAAAAATTGGTCACTTTTTACATAAAAAACAGTGAATAAAACTGGTACTTTCGAGAATAATAGAAAAAACAATATCAAGTTTCTCAAATATTCTAAAGTTGGCGAATGAAAAGTTGACGAATAAAGGTATAATAGATGATATGGGAATATAATTCCCAAATCACATACGATTTCTGTGAGTTTGGCCTTATTAAATTTTTTGATTAGGTTTTTTAATGTAGGCTTTATGACGCTCGAAGTTCCAAAACTAAATTGTTTGTTAGAAGTTTATTAAATTTTAATATAAAATACAATTTACATTTTTAATTTTTAATTTTTAATTATTAATTTTTATTAAATTCGTGATAATGTCAGTCTCTTGTTAGACAAATGTAACTTCAAACTTAAAATCACTTAAAATGAAATGTTTTCTGCGTTTGAATCATCAGTCCGAAGTAGCTCAGTTGGTTAGAGCATCCAACATGAAATTGGGAGAGGTCCTGGGTTCGATTCCCGGCTCGGTGGATTTTTTTCTCGCAAAAAACATTCAATTGCAGCAAATTGAATGGGAAATCGAAAACATCATAAAATTTATTATAAACCCATTGACAATCCATTCCATCGAATGTTCGTTAGAACTTCACTTCATAATTGCTTTTGGAACAATGGATATATAATGTCACTTGTTTACAAGTATGCAAAATTACGGTTATTCTTGAATAATAATGTTTGTTCGATACTTTTTCAGGCTTGAAGTTGATAAAACAGTTTGTTCTGTGATAAGCTTTTCATACTACATAATTACGTTGTTCCTTATCGTTCATTTCATGAGTTGGTGATCGATGTATGCTCATGATTTGATTTCTTTGTTTGCCTTATGACTTGAAAAACTATTAATACTACAATAACAAAAATTGTATGTTTATTAGGAATGAATCATGTTATATTTTTTATTTTGTTTTTTCATTGATTGTGTGCATACATAATGATATATTTTAAGCTTCAGAACATTGAAACTGAAAAAGTACAAGGCAAATAGTATTTTAATTTTTTACAGGGGTTTTTGAAAGTTTCATCATGTCATATTTTATCAAACGACAAGAAAAAGGGCGTACTTTTTCTAGTGTTGATAAATGTACTACTTTTGAATTTTTCATTTCTGAAAAGAATTACTTTTCATCATTCTCCAATTATAGCCATACAAAATAATTGACAATTATTACTGAATGCATACGTCCTTTGAACAGTTCCCCTTTAATTTCTGGTAAGGAAATTTTTAAAAAGTGAATCTTGAATAGCATTTTAATTACATTATTATGCTTCTATAAATAAGTAAAAGATTTCTGTAAAAGAACTCGGCAAGTTAAAAAAATATTGTTTAGTTTGTCATTTTTTAATCAAGAATTTGAATCAAACAATAAAATTCATTTGATGCAAATTCTCCGTTAAAAAAAAAGACAAGTTCTTGGAAATTTTCAGATTTTTAAATTGAGATCTGAATTTTTGAAAGAGTAAAAATTCAACATTTTTACTTATTAAATTAAAAAAAAAAAAATTTCTGTGGATTCTATTATCTATTCAATTGAGTCAATTATTTTCATTATTGATGCTAAACCATTTCGAAAAATGATGTAACTGACCCTTTCTTCCATTTTTCATAAACATCCCAAAGAATCTACCAATTTTTATCTTTTCCCGAAAAGTGCCTCAAATTCGAGCAACTCGAACATAATATTATGACCCATAGGACAGCCAGATTTTGACAGCTACGGAACTGTCACAATCTCAAGACGTTTCGAACATTCCCCCCCCCCCCCCCCCCCCCCCCCCCCCCCCCCCCCCCCATAATCGTCAACAAAATGTTTTTAGAAAATTTAGAACGAAAAGTGGATATACAAACTCGAAATAATCGCACGACATACCGACATTCCGCGAACCATAAGGAAAACAATGACAACGACAAATGATAAAAAATAATCTAAACACTTGCAAACAATTCGTATTTATTCCCAAATTACTCATCAAATTTTGAATAGGTCGAATTTGCTTGCGTATTTGGCACACAAGCTCGCACAAGCTCGTGAAACGCGAGCGCGCGATTTTTTTTTTCTGGGTCCCGCCACACATATTCGATCTTCGTATATATACTATATCGAATACACTCGAAACACTTGCACATTAGATATATCCAAGGCTACGGCTTCGATATCAAGTTGAAAAAAAGCGCGCCGTGATTTTCTCGTCCGTCAAACGCGATTTTCCGGCCAAACTCGGACCGTACGACTTTTTCCCCTTCGACAAAACGTTTTCTCACGGTGAGTTTTTCAATATGCCCGCGCATTACGTAACGTCGCGCGCCGAATAAAGGTTATGTTTTTGTATTACGATTAGGCTCCTCAACGCTGTCGTGTTTATGTTTGCATATTTCTTGGCTTTTCGCCTTCGTTTCCACGGATAATCGCGCGGAAAACTGCGTTTTTGAAGTGAGTGCTACGCTAATATTCCCGGAACACGGAATTTCGGGACAGTTGTTCGGCGCCTTGTTGCTAAGTGCAAAAATGCATTGTTTTCGAGGCGATTGAACGTGTCGTTATTCGATGCATTTTTGGCATTTACGGAATTTCGAGTGAATTCAAAGGTGAAAAGCGACTTTGGGGGTGCTGAGCGGCTCAGATTGAGGAATGTGAATTTTCGGGTTGCGGGATTTACGAAGTGGGGTTTTTGGGTTTTTATTTTAGAGGAGTCGTTTCTTTTTTCCGTCAGCAATGGAGTTTTTGGGTCAAGTTTTATTTGTATTTTACTGCGAGGAATCACGTGGAATGTTGGTTGTTTGTAGTACTTTGAGAGGAAGTTTTCGGGAAAAAATAGCCGTCCCTTTTCGGGAAAAAAAGGCGAAAAAATTTGTCGTCAATTGTCATATTGTATTTTTTATTTTTGCTTGTTTTTCGCTTGGGAATTTTTTTCAAAAACCCGTATGTTTCGGGGTTATTCAACCTTAAGTGATTTCCCGAAATAGTTTGATAGAGTTTTTGGTTTAAAAACGCGATCCAAGTGACGTGTGAAAGGGTTGCACAATTAGGTTAGGTGTGATTAGTTAAAATAGAGTGCAACGCCATGTTATGTTCCACGATGATTTTTCTGTTTCAGTTCGAATGTATTTTAGAGATTTTCTCATAACTTTATTATATCGTTTTTGAGAAGGATCAATAAGAGTTATAATTTTTTATCACCCAAAATGGAGAAAAGTGACATTTTTCAAAGAAATGAATTTTTGTTTTTGAGGATAGCTGGTCGAATTCATTTTAAAAGATAATTATTATATGTTTACATGAACATACGAGATGATTATCAAGGTTCCAAATGTTTTGAAGTCATGTAAAACAAAAGTGGTTATTATTCGAGTTTCGTGTCACACTAGAAAAAATTATGACATTGTCTTCTTTTTTTGGCTTTTTCATGTCGTAGTTCGAATTTTATTTATTTATTTTATTTATTCATTTCATTTTTTAACCGCAACAAGCCTGTAACGACCCTGAAACGCCACCTGAAAAGTGAGGGTTATGTAGCACTTTACTAGTTCAGTCATGTAATTAGTTCCGAGCGCCATCGCCCCTTCACGTAATTAGTTCCGACGACTGCCGCCTGATAACGCATAATGTACGCGGCGGCCGTCGGAACTAATTACGTGAGGGGGCGGTGGCGCTCGGAACTAATTACATGACCGAACTGTCAAAGTACTACATAACCTTACTTTCTAGGCAACGTTTCAGGTCCATCACAGATTTTGTTGCGGGTGAAATATCGTACATTACTCGTAGTACAAGGTGTGCCACTACGTGAAAATTCCTTTGCAATACTTTCTCCGAACTTGCCGCCTTTGGCTGCAAGATTCTCCAATTCGTACTACAAAAAAATTCTCCCGTAATGGCACCTCTTACACTATTAGTAATGTAATATACTATTAATATTTTGAAGTAGAGAAAGTACTCGATTCGTTCTTTATTTTGAACATCCAGATAAAATTAATTCGAGTTGAAATTTCCCTGGACAATGTGTTTGTAGTGTATGTAATATTATAATATAATAATAGAAAAAAACATTCATCATTGTTATCTATGAAGTTTATAATGGTAACGTATGTATTTCTTGTCAATTTTGCAGGGTGTCACGGAGGCGGAGCGCGAAGCGTTCGAACTCTTGCCGGACGACGAGCGGCAGTGCGAAGCATGCAAAACGACCTGCTTTCTGAGCGCCGTGACATGCTCCTGCCAGACTTCTCAACTCGTGTGCCTGCGACACTACAAAGACCTTTGTGACTGTACGCCGGAAAAGCACACTCTGCGTTACCGCTACACCCTCGACGAGCTGCCAATAATGTTGCAAAAATTGAAACTGAAGGCCGAATCCTTCGACACTTGGGTGACCAAGGTCAAGGACGCCATGGATCCCAAAAGCGAAAAAATAGAGCTTAACGCGCTCAAAGACTTGCTCAACGAAGCCATTGTGAAAAAGTTCCCTGAAAGCGAACTCCTGATAGCGCTGACCACTGCTGTCCAAGACGGGGAAAAATGTGCCGGTGTCGCACAGCAACTGCTCAGCAGCAAGCGTAGCACTAGGACGCGACAATCGGCCGAAGTCAAGTTCAAGCTCACTATTGAGGAATTGACGCTTTTTTATAACGAGATTCAGAATTTGTCCTGCGCCCTGAAAGAGACTAGTGGAGTCAAGACGATCTTGGACCAAGTTGAGAAGTTCAAGTCGCAGGCTAAAGAAATTCAGGCCCGAGGGGACGATTTGGATATTAAAACGCTGGAGGATTGCATCGATTTTGGGAATTCCATTTGTATTGATTTTCCAGAGCTTGCCGAACTGAAACAGGTTAATTTTTGTTGATAGAAAATTTGTATTCATTCGTAACACTGAAACTCGACTATAGAAATACGTCATTTGAAAATTTTTAAATCTGAAATTTTTTAGTTCAAAAACGTGGGAGTTCAATATTGCAAGTTGGAAAATTTTTCAGTTTGATATCTTCAAAAATAACTATATTCGAAGTTGACTCGAAACTCACCCGTTTAATCCAAGATGACGGAGTTTCCCATGGGGGTGGGGTGACTAATTTTCGGATTTAAGCTCCTCTGGGACCCCCAATTCGAACCCAAAAAGAATTGCGCTGTTGCCAATTTTTTAAAGTTACTGAATCTGATGTGTGAGACATTATTTCATACTCGAATATTAATAAATCCGGAATTAGCGTCCATAACTTGAATTCCTTGTCATTATGCATGATACTACTTGAATTTCTAATTTTCACAGAAATTGGATCACATGCGATGGTTCGAAGAAACGAAAGCAATCCAAGAAGACTCAAAATCCATCACTCGCGAGGACATTTCGAGCCTCATTAAAAAAGGTATGGCCATTGCCCCTCATTGCGATGTGGAATCTGTACTCTCCAAACTCCAAGCACTCCTGGTGACCGTCGACAAGTGGGAAGAAAAAGCAAAGACCATCCTCTTATCCAAAAATCGCCAAACTATCATGGTCGTCGAAGAGTTCGTTCGGGAGGCCGAAGAAATCAACGCTTACTTACCGAGTTTAGAAATTTTACAGGACATTTTGACAAAAGCCACAAATTGGACAAAAATGGTAAATGTCGTTCAATCTCGCGAAAACCTTCCATATTTTGACACCATAGAAGATTTCGTTCGCAAGGGACAAAACATTCCGTTGTATCTGGACGTGCTTCCTGGGTTGGAGTCGACCATTTCCGATGCGAAGCAGTGGAAGGAGCAAACGGCGCGCACGTTTTTGCGGAAAAATTCTCATTACAACCTGATGGAGGCGCTGTCGCCGCGAATCGGCGTTGGTGTTGGTCTGCAAGCGATGAAAGTCAAGAGGTACAAATGCGAGGAAAGCCTCGGCGCCGTCGTCGTGTGCGACACGAAACTTGACGATTCGAGTGATTCCGCGACTGTGGTCGCGGCATTCAAGTTGGCCGAAAAACGGGAAATGGAGGCCATGAGAAGTTTAAGGGAAAGGAATTTGACAAAAATGGGAATCGACGATTCGAGTTATTGCCTTTGTCGCGAACCAAGGTTCGGATTGATGCTTCAATGCGAGTTGTGCAAGGACTGGTTTCATTGTGAGTATTTTAGAGTTTTTTCTTCGTTATTTTTACAACTTTATAAAATTCACGAAAATAGTAGAAGTGCGTGATTACGTTGTAACTGTCATAAGGTTTGAAAGTTTTCTTAATTACGAATGTTTCCAAAAAATGTTGCTAACCATTTTTTTTGTGGACATTATATTATATTACAAAATTCAGTCCCAAAGTAGTTCTACTACAAGTTTTACCAAATCCGAATTATACGATGTACATCAAACGTCGCTGTTACAGTACCACTCTGATGCAATTTTGATTAGAAAATTTTCCTTTTCAATCATTTCTCACAGTATGCAAAATTGCAAACTGTAATTCATTAGAAATTTGTGCATTCACGAATAAAAATATATGACACGATTTCGTGTATAATAGAACTTTTTCATTCAGCTTGAAATTATATGGATCAAACAATGAATTTTAATTCTCGTTTTTATAAAATAAATATACATTGCACTGGAAATCGTGCTTGAGGACATGCCACAGTACTGACATCAATACTAATGGGTCTTTATTTCAATTAGTTCGGTAATATTGGATACATTTTTTGCTTGTAATCTATGGAATAAACATATATTTATTGTAATCGTGCATTGTTTCGAATTTAAACTGGAATATTTTCTTCCAAACCTGAAAAGACACGTATATGACAGTTACAATGGAATCATCCAAGTATCACGAATGCATTTGACTAAAAATGCCGTAAAACAGCTGAATTTTGAAGTATAATGAATTCGTAAATTATGATTTTTGATTTAATTGACTGAATTGACTGTCAAACAGTGTTGACGTAATAATTATTGTCATTTCAACAACATTTTTTGCAGCAACTTGTGTGCCTATGCCAAAAACTGTGAACAAGGCGAAAGACCTATTTTCGTGTGAAACGAAATTTTTATGCCCGTGTTGCTTAAGATCGCGAAGGCCACGAATGGAAACGATTTTAAAACTGTTAGTAAGCTTGCAAAAATTGACGGTTCGTGTGCCTGAAGGGGAAGCGCTACAATGTCTCACAGAGCGTGCCATGAATTGGCAGGTTAGTTAATGTTTCCTTATAATTTTAAACAAGAAATGGTTGGTTTTTTACAAATTTCGATCAATAGTCCAAGATTCACTTATTTTTGGACACGCTCAAAATCGATGCATAATTTAATTTTTGTTTCGACAACTTCAGGATCGAGCGAGACAAGCTCTCTCAATTGAGGAAATTTCATCGGCGCTTGGGCAGCTCACGTTAATGTCGCAACGATTAGTAGAAGCGGCGGCGCGTGAAAAAACGGAAAAAATCATTAGCACTGAATTGAAAAAGGCCGCCCATAACCCGGAATTGCATCAGAGATTCCAAGCCATTGCACCACTTAGTGGAGTTCATTCAGAAGATAGCACTAGGAGCAGCGTTATTGTAATTTCTTCTTATATATTTTTTGGTTATTTTTTTTTTATTTATTTCATTTTAGTGATGAATATTGAATTACATTTGAGCATTTTATGTATTTTACGTTTTGAATTTTCATTTTCAGGAAGATGATGACGATGAGGAAGAGGATGACTGCATGGTACTTGACGAGCCATCTTGTAGTACCTTTAACAACAGTGAGCATGCATATTCTTATGGTAAATGAAGAAGATTAAAATTAGCCTCAGAAAGCGCATATGTTTTCGTTCTTCGAGTTTTTTGGATTTTCTTTTTGCCTTATACTAATGCAGGGTGTACAGCGAAGCAGGAAATTGGGAAAACCAGAAGTTTAAAAGTGATTCCATTGTTTATGCAGTTTCCAGTGTAGCGATTTTTCAGTTTTTCTTACAGTTTTCAACAGCTGTGAAAGTATTAACGATTATTATGGTAAAGTTTTGAAAAATGTGTCTACTACTTTTTCAGAATTTGACGAAAAAGCATTGTTGATGTTATTTCTGCAGTTTTTGGATTTTGATTTGATTTTTCTTTTCTTCTGTGTCAACAAAACTAACTTGGAAACGCAAAAATGTTGGTAAAAACTTGGAATTTCAAAGTGCCTTATCTCTGGACACCCTTAAAATGACAAAAACTGCAGAGATTGATGAAACAACTTTGAATTTTTCTAGTTTCCAAGTTCCAATCAAAACAGCACCAAAACAACAGCTCGTCCGTGACCCTTACCGAGAGCGCGAGGCTTCGTCTCGACGATTTAATGATGGAGGGCGATCTCCTGGAAGTGGCCCTTGACGAAAATGAACAAATTTGGAAAATTTTGAGTCACACGACGAAAGTTGAAAGTGTACGAAAGTACGAAACTGTCAAGGACGTTCAGCCGAATGCGATCGTAGATGCAAAAAAAAGAGGCAGGAAGCGAAAGAGCGAAGATTTTGAATCGCCGCCAATCGTCGTGAAGAATCCAGTGGGCCGTCCGAAATTGGAGGATAAGGCGGCTATGTTGAAGAGGCGAAGTTTTCCCAAAGACGTCAAAGTTTCCGGACAAATGAAGCGGGGACCGAAAAAGGTACTTGGGTTGTGATGAAGAAATTTCGAGGTTCGAGAATTCACAATGCGATGAAATCGATTTGGTGGAATTTTCAAATGTATGATGTGATAGAGTGAGGTTGGGTTGGGTGTTTTTAGTCGTACTTGAAATTTCTGTTGTCAGAAATTCCTATATTTTGAAAAATTTTTATCTGAAATTCACAGCTATTCATTTATCAAGTTTTCAAACTTGAAATATTGCATGTCTACAGTATTTTTACTTTTATCTCATTTTGAATTTCTGAGTTTTAGGTTTTTGAGTTTCAGAACTTGGAAAATGTGTGCTCACAAACTTACATTTCATATTTTACTTTCTAATTTGAATCCTTAAATTTTAAAAATGTTTGTATCAAAATAATATTTAATATTATAATATTAATATTATTGAAACGATCTGATTCTACGTCTTAGGTACTTTTACAATGTTTTGAGGGTAATTTTGACTTGAAACTTTTCTCCATGTGAAAACCGTAAAAAAACAACTCGAGTGTATAACCAAAGAATTGCTGCAAAAGAATTGTTCAAAAAATGCCTACAGTGAGATTTTGACAAGTCAGGAACATTATATGTGATAATCTCACACAATGTTCGCTGCTTTGTGATTTAGAAAATAAATAATGAGACTGGCTGATATAATTATGTTTAAAGGTGTTCGTTTGTACTCGAAATTCGATGAAATTAATATATGCTGATGAAGTGATTATTAAAAGTACTATTGTATGTTCTATTATATTTCCGGATGAATTCACCTTAATATGTACTTAATACAAAATGACCAGGTATTAAAAAATTCCTAGCCGATCGACACCCTGATAAGATTTCACTTATTTTAATGAAAATTCTGCTCGAGCTTGATTTGCAAGACTTTTACGAGTAAATCTTTAGTAGAAGAATTTCAGAAAGTAGAAGCACATTTTTTTTCGCTGAGGAAAAAATAAGAATCAAATTACTAATTAATTTGTTTGAATTCGATGCAGTTCATTCGCATCGTGAATCACAGAAAAATGCCATCATGATGTTTATCGACCATGCGACTTTTTGCAAGTTCCTTCTCAGCAAACGCCATTTTTCAGATAAAACGAAATCAAGGCGAGGATGGACCAAAGAAACGCGCAGCCATGGGTAATCGCAACAAAACGAAGCAAGACACGTCAGATGAAGAGGAAGACTGCGCGGCTGAAAATTGTCTGCGACCAAGTGGTAAGGCATTTTCTGTTCTAGTCTTACAATAACAATATAGTCATCATTCTCATCGAAAGCATGTTTGTCTCATGCATTTCGAGCTTTTTAGCACGGGCTTGTTTTACAAGTAGTGTTTTACCCCATTCCAAATATTTTAAAAATGTGAAACGATTTTTTGTTACAATGAATATTCCGAAAAATAGGCTTGTTGCAGCACTAGAAGATGGTTTGATAAAATTCAAACCAAGTACAAGAAAAATGTAGGAATTTTGGTGTCGATTTGAAGAAGTGGTTATTTTGAATTTTGAAGAATTTTTTGGCCATGTGGAAGTCTGAATAAAATTGGAAATTCTTGAAATCCAGAAGAAGGCAGCAACCCTGAAATTGAATTTTTGGTTTTTTTGGTTTTCGTTTTTTTGAAATTTTATTGCATCTAAGGTCACGAGGTCGACTGGGTCCAATGTGACGGCGGCTGCGACGGTTGGTTCCACATGCACTGCGTTGGCCTCAATCCCGACCAAATCACTGAAGAGGACGACTACGTGTGCTTTAATTGCGAGGACACGGAACGAATGTCGTCGACGGTACGAAAAAGCATATAAAACCATATTTCACGTACGTTTTAAGTTGCGCCGCGCCGATCACCAACACGAATTACCGGCATTTGACACGCGCTGCATGAGAACGCTTGATGGTAATTTTATTTCGTCTCTTGGTTGAAGATCGGTACATTTTATTTTGACGGTGAAAAATAAAAGGACAATAGATTGTACCATGAATCACCGTGTAATTTAGTTGTAAGAAATGAAAATCTTGCACATACACATTGTAGATACGTCCGTTCTATATTTTTGTAAAAAAAACAAAAAAAAAACGAAAATTTAAAAATCTATCGTTGACCGGTACCGATTTTCACGAAACATTTCGTTGGCAGCTTCGTCACTTTTGTTTGCGTTTATTTTGTATTTTCCACTCGTTGTTATGATCACTCTTTCTCGCTCTTTCTTCTTTCGTCTACCTTAACACGAAGCCAAAGCGATGCAAAAATGTACGTACAGTACACCAAGACTGCTGCGATTCGTCGTATTTACCATTAGTTTGCCTCCACCCCGCAACCACACCCCACCATCAACCCTTGCGATATTGGTGTTATTTCTTTTTTTTTTTTTTTTTTTTTTTTTTTTTTTTTTTTTTTTTTTTTTTTTTTTTTTCTTTTTGCGTAAATTTTTTTTCTTTTTTCTTTTTTCGGGGTTTCCAGTCCCCGGCCCCGGAAGTCGCAGGCCACGGACCAGGAGTCGCTGGGCCTGGACGCGCTTTTGTCGCTGTCCCGAAGCAAGGGCTACCACCACGACGGCGACACTGAATTGGACGTCCTGGACACGCGTACCTACGTTCGTACTTGCTAATCGACTCACGATCTTGACGCGCGATAAGCCCCCAGGTTTTCCACTTTGCCGCCTCATCGCGATTTTCTTGATAGGGAAATTTTTTACGTTTTTTAAAGGAAAATATGAGCAAAATTTGCGCAAGTAGTTTTTTTTTTTTTTTCTGATTAAAAGAGAACGAGCGGCAATGTAGGAAGCCGGAAAGGATGTTTCGAGGAATGGTAACCGAACGACTCGGAAAATGTACATAAAGATTAACCATGGATTTACTCGTAACTTTTTAATTGCACATAATCATAGAGTGCTGAAAGAAGAGGGTTACTCATCGCGGATTGTATATATATAATATGTATGGCGCGTTAGCTTTGTTTCTCAGTCTGTGAATCCTTGGGATCTCTCCAAGACTTTTCTATTTATTTCTAAGTTTCGCCGTGTCGAGGATTGAATGTGGAATGATTTTCGCGTATGGGAGCATTTAATATCATCAGAAATTTTTTCGTTTCCAAGAAGCTTTCTTTTTTTTCTAATGTCGCTACGTTTTTATTGCACATTTTCCAGTATTAATTTTCTCGCTACTTTAGGTCTCAAAATGTAACTATGAAATGGCACCGATTTCTAGGTTTAATGTGTAATTCGTCCAATTTTTTTTTTCTTCGAATAACTGCACACGCGAAGATACGTGTTTCGTTTAATAAGGCTGTGAAGATGGAAAAGCTGAAGATCGAAGAAACAAAACACGTATATTTTTCTATTTACGAAGGTATTCGTAGCAACTCCTCAATGTTTTGAGCAATGCCTCTTGGATCATTTCCATACGCATATTTTTTTATCCTCGTTTTGTTTTTTGCCCAGATATTGGAACCCTTTTTTTTCGTTGATTTGTGTTGATTTTATTGAGGAAAAATTGTTAGTTGATCCAAAAAGCTGGACATTGTTTTCGTACATGTACGTTTTACATTCGAATCGAGTGGCAGCCAAGATGAGCCTCGCTTTTTAAATTTGATTGAATTCTATTCTACGTCAGTTGATAATTGAAATGAATTGTACGAATGGCCGAAATGAAACTAGTTCATTTTAAACTAAAAACGATGTATATTTCATAGGTGAGAGTCTATGTATGCGAGTACGTATGCGCGCGTATGTACTCCTACATAAATATATTTATGAGTCTTAATAACGAATCCAGTAGATGAAGCGACAAGTTTGTAAGATTATACGCGAGTATTATGGCTACATTACTATTACAATAAATAGAGTACATGTATCACGGCAAATATTTTTGGTTTTTGATACTTTCCGGTTTTTTCTTTCTTTCGACCCTTTACACATCGAAGTAGTTGAAAGTGAAGTATCTTGCGATATTCTGTTCGTCAATACAATGTGGTCGTTAGCCAGCAGATGAACGATTCCGAAAATCTTTTTAAGTTGATGAATTTTCAGCGTTATTGAGTTGAATATAGTATATTTCGCGTAGAGAAGAGAAAACGAGTGCTGATCTCCGATCAACTCCAGTTGGCTGCACGTGGGAGCTTTAGCCCCCGAGTACAGCGACAGCGCGAGTTCGATTCGATTGTTTTCGCCCCGAAGTGCGTGTAATAGATTATTGTCGAGGTAAGTTTGAGTTCTTGCTATTCGAGACAATAGGGAAAACAAAATAATGAATTTCTAGTCTGGAGTGTATGTTCGAATTTTAAGTTTGAATTTTTGTGACATTTAGAAAATTTTTCGAATTCGTGGACATAACATGATTTTTATTGGATGAATGTTTTTTTAATAGCGTAGTTTATTAATGATAATAAGTGATACTTTTACTAATTTTCATTTGTAAATGAAAAAATGTTGGGTTCGACATTGTTTTTTTCATGATCGAAGGTAACAGTCTTCGTAACGCTCATAATTCGGCGATTCATCGATTTTTCGGAGGCGCTCACGCTGGGCGCGATGAGACGAAGCTCCGCGCGCTCGGCAACTAAACAAATTGTTTCCGACAAAATAAATGCCCAGCGGTGGAAATGTCTTTTTGCATGTATTTCCCTATCGTTTTAGGCACACGTTAAGCTACAAATCAATTTAGTATCGCGTGAAGAATACAAAAATCGCTAATTGTTTATTACAAAGTTTATAAACAATATGAAAAATTGAGAAATTTCCATTCTGAGTATTATCGTCAAAATCAGTGACCATTCAACTATACTACTGCAAATTTGCATTTAATTATATTGAATCTTCTTTACGGTATGAATTTTTCAATTAAAAATGTTATAATTGTTTACCCTCTCTAAAAACATAGTCAAATTGAAAATTCCAAAAAACCTTTCTGGGATATGTTTTAAGTAAGTAAATACTGTCGATAACTGTATGAAGAATTTTATTACATGAGCGAGTGGAAATAGACACATCTTCGATGTATTACATGTATATATCATATTATATTATACAAATTATATAATATAATATTAAACGTATTGTATTATTATAATTATATATATATTTCAGTATATTTCATATAAATAAAATATATTGTATTACATGAAATAATTATTTTATGTGGCAATATGATTTTATTTAAAAACATGATTTCATTTTAAAATATATATGACTTAATTTTCCGCCTTTCAAATTTATCATCAATAATTCATTTGTAATTCATTATTGATCATTAATTATATAATTTATCACCAAAAA
>JAPYZK010005330.1:413-24662 GCA_030522785.1 Platygaster equestris
AAGTATAGTGGGTCCCAGTTTTTATTTTTCCTATCGATTCGTCTACTCTTCCCAAAGAAAAAAAGTGTTCAATCGTTATTCTAACCGACCGCGTTCCATTGCAGCATCGGATTCTGTGGAGGTCGGCGTACGAATCGCTCGACGTCGAATGAGATAGACTTTGAAATAATTACTGAATATCCGAACATTGCTCGATTTCATCCATATTTTTCCGTTTTCGATATTTTCTGGATTTGTTAAGTGAAATTTCAGAGTGATTTCGTTATTTTTGCCCACTCTTTCACGCCTGTGAATAAAAATGAAAGTGAAGTAAAAATCGATGTTTCTGGGCATTTCGAAGTTCTGAAGTTGTGAGATTTCGGCATTCCGAAGTTTTGGTACTCGATGATTTTGAAATTCTGGCAGTTCTAGAATACATATTAAATAATGACGAACTTCGGAATTTTTAGTAGTTTTGGGAATTTCCGGACTTTTTGAAGGTTTTCATATTTTTTAAGTAATACATAACAGTTATTTTTAAAATGTTCCATAAACAGTTATTTTTCCTCTTTTTCCGCAATTTCCATCGTCAGAACAATAGAAAATGATCCAAATTCTGAAAACCCTCTAGTAAGATCACAAAAGACGCTGCTGAAACAAAAGAAAATTTCCAACCAAAAACTAAGGTCAAAACGTCCGTTAAAAAATTGGCTTTTCCATAATTCACGTGCTCTCTCCGAGATATAATCGCGTCCTCGTATGCAGGTGAACTTTTAAAACACCCGCCAAAACGCGAAAACAAAGAGAAACCTTTCGGGTTTATTTTTGCTGGATTTTTTTCGGGACGCAAAAGCGTTAATATGTTAATGAGCGCGTAGGGGCCTTACGACGCGATGCATTTCCATGCTCGATGGTATCGCGGAACGGCGTAATACGCGGGGATTTACGATCGTTGATCTAGATTTTGCTTTTTCGGACGTTTCCTGCTTCGGGCTTTCTTCCTGTTCGCCATTTTCGCCTTTTTTTAGTGGTCGATCGCAGGATAATATTTATTTCGAATTAAATAAATCATTTCTGTCTTGGAGGAATAAAATAGATGCCTCAAAAATTCGTATTATTATATCAGAATAATTTTAAAAAATCGAACACTAACTTTTCAAACAAGAATGAGATATTTTGATGATTTTTGAGAAACTTTCAGGAACTCCGAAAATTCATTAAAATCTGTCGAAATTTCAAAAGTTCGTCGTCAATTTTTATTTAACTTCATTTATTCAAAAAATTCATTCGACTTCATTGTTTCTTGTAGGGGTACACATTTTGGACTCAATAAAGTAAATAATTACGTGAGTTTCTCTGAAAAATACGAGTCATACCCCTGGAAAATTCGAAAAAAACCTGGAAAAGTGAAAAAAGCGGTAGGACCCTGCAGTAATTAAATGATCCCGAGATGCGGGCAGCAATGGCGCGCAGCGCTCGCTTTTTGTCGCGGCTGAATAATTCAGCGTGCGAGAAATGCTCCGCGACAGGTGACAAAGAAGACGTTGTACGCTGCGACAGCGATGATAAAAGTTTCGGATTGGAAATTGCGCCCCAGGGGCCTCGAAATGCGGCGTGTCTTTTTCTTCCGCGACCTGTCGGGCCGGTCGAGATATTCGATCTTTTATTCATTGCGCCCCACGACGCTCGCGAAGCGCGAAAAAACGGCCCATTATTTCGCGGCACGACATGTTAAAAAAGACGCCAACTGAAATCATAATCGAAACTGAGTTTTTCGGATTGATTCGATGGATTGATGAACGTTTTCGGAAATATTCGGATTTTTTGACAATTTTGTCACATCGCGATAAATACGGGTTCGGAAAATGGGAAAATTATGAATAGGGAATTAGAAAGAATGAATTTGAAATCATGAATGAGTAATTCTAAGTATTTGAAGAATTGTGAAAACTGTGGAAATTTAACTTAAATTATTTTATTATATATATATATATATATATATAATATCTATCAAACTGATACTATATATTATTATTAATTATATTATATATTTCATACATATTATATTAATAAAATTAATTTATATTCAATTTAAATTTACGGTCAGGGTTTTCAACTTATTCTAAAAACAACATTCGTGGACTTTATAAAATTTGATTTTCATAATTTTTCTTAATTTTGGAGAATTGTAATTTTTTTTATTTTTGGAGTTGCAAACTTTCGAAATGTTTCGTACTTTTGTAGTTTTGAAAATTTTCCTTAATTTGGGAATTTCCGAATTTTGCTTAATTTCGAAGTTTTTACATTTTATTCAGTTATGAAGTTTCGCGATTATTTTTATTTTTGAAATTTCCGATTGAAAATGTCTTTACATTTTTGAGTTTCCAAATTTAAATTTGCCTTAATTTTATAATTTCGATATTCTTTCTAAATTTCGGAGTCTTCAGAATTCTTTTTATTTTACAGATTTTACATTTTGCTTATTTTGGAAGGCTTCGAATTCTTCTTCATTTCGAAGTTTCATAAATTTTCGTAATTTTGAAGGTTTTAGAATGTTCGAACTTCAGAAAATTTGTATAATTAAAAAATGTTCGAGAATTCTTATACCGGAGTTTAAAATTTTTAAAATTTTTTTAGAATTTTTGATATTGTATAATTATCGATTGAATTTGTAATGTTTAGAAATTGGAATTGGTATATATTTTCGAATAGTTTGAATCTGAAAAAGTCTTCACGTTTTGATATTTCAAAAATTAAATCTGCCTCAATCTTATAATTCCGATAATTTTTGTCAATTTTGGAGTCTTCAAAATTCTCCGGAAGTATTAACATTGCTTATTTTTTAAGGTTCCGAATTTTTCTTTATTTCGAAATATCATATCGTAATTTCGTACCGAAATTTCATATCGCAAATTTGAAGGTTTTGAAATTTCAGAATTTCGGAAAATTTTTATAATTAAAAAATGTTCGAAAATTCTCGTAACGATTTGGAGGATTGTAACTCCTTTAGAAAATTCAAAATTTCGGAACTTTTATTTTCAAATTAAAAACTGCAGAATTATTTGAATAATAATGATAATTTATTGGACTGATAATCTTCGGAAATCGAAATTAGTACATTTTGAAACGATTCGCTCGTTTTCGTGTGCACAGTATAACCAAGTCAAAAAAATGTCCATCCAAATAATGTCAAATTCCAAAATTTTCCGCCTGAGTCGAAAAATCCCAGAATTCCGAAATTCCAAAATGTGCGACAAAAAACTCAGATTCCGAAAAATTTCTCTAAACATCTAAACGTTAAATTAAAAAATTTTTTGGTTAAAAAAATCGCATCCTTTTCTCTTCCCACCACGCCTCTGCTTGTTAACCTTAATTCCAACAAAATAACGAACTTGAAATTGGGCCAGCGAAAGAGCTCGAATTCCGCGGTCCCCGAAATTCCGACTAATTAGTGCGGAAAATGCGCAACCCTTT
Organism: Platygaster equestris; assembly: GCA_030522785.1. NCBI lineage: Eukaryota > Metazoa > Arthropoda > Insecta > Hymenoptera > Platygastridae > Platygaster > Platygaster equestris. The sequence goes on from JAPYZK010005330.1 coordinate 3,867, forward strand.
TTAGCGACATCGGCGCGATAAAAAAGTCGTGTCTTCCCCGAGTAACTTCTCCTGTTCCTTCGCAATTGCCAAATTCAATAAACAAGCTTGTTTTCTTTCGCGCATTTCTCAAAGGGCCGAATTGTTTTTACGAGCCCCGGCGAATTAATGTCGCCCGGGCGAATTTCAGCGCAACAACTGTCGCCATAAACGCGGGATGTTTATTCGCGGCGTGGAAAAAACCTTGTTTCGCCGCGCGAGCGCGTCATTTCAATTAAAACGCTCCCGAAGAAAGAAAGAACATTCCGACCTTCTGGATTAGCGGACTGAAAGCGCTATTTTTAGCGACACTTGAAACATTGTCGATTTGTTCTGCCCTGAATGTATGCTTTAAATATCGAATCCGAGGGGCGATTCACTCTAGGAGTCAACTTGGGAATAAAACTGGGAGTCATGATTCCTGTCACTTGCATTGACTCCCATAATGGGAGTCATGGACAGGGCCGTCCCTAGGTTTCGCGGGGCCTGGGGCAAAGATTTTAGCCGGGCTCCCTCGATTAAATGTTGTTATCAATAATAAATTAGAATTTTTACGTTTCGGAAATATTAGGAGTTCTGCAAATATTGGAATATAGAAGTTTTAGAATCTTCAAAATTGGAAATTCTTGAGTTTTGACATTTTTGAAGGTAAAAACTCAAGTTTTTGAAATGAGATCTGGAAATTTTGCAACTTTTCAATTTTGTACGTATTTTGAAGTTTTATAGTCTAGAAATTTCGAAATTTTGGAAATTTTAGAACTTTGAGATTTCGAAATAATGAAATTTTGGAGTTCTGAAGTTTTGGAAGTTTCGGAAACTTTCCAAGTTTTTAAAATGTTGGAATTTTGAATTTTTTGAGAATGTTTAGAAAATTTGAAATTTTATAATTTTCAAAATTGAAAATCTATCAAATTTTGACATTTTTACAGTTCTGGCAATTTCGCAAGTTTTGAAGTGTTCGAATATTTTGAAGTTATGAAGCTCAGAATTTTCGAAATTTAAGAAGTTTTTCAAACGTCGGAATTTCGAAGTTTTGAGTATTTCCAAGAACTTGGAAGATAGAATTTTAAAGATGAGAAATTATCAAGTTTCGACATTTTTGAAGTTCTGGGAATTCCGCATACTTTCAAGTATTTTGGAGTTCTGAAGCAAAGAAATTCCAAAATTGTTGACATTTCAAGATTTTGAAGATTTCGGAACTTTCAAAGCTTTGTAAATTTCGGAATTTTAATAAATTGTGAAGTTTTGGGGAATTATGAAGTACTCAAGTTTTCAAAGTTTCCGAAATTTTGTAAGTCTGAAAAATGTTGGAATTTCTAAGTTTTCTAAAATTTCCGAGAACCTCAAAGTTTCTGAGAATTTTAAAGATTACGGAGAATCGTGTTTTGACATGTTTAAACTTTCGTAAATTTCGCGATTTTTGCCGTCACTATTTTCGAGATTCAGAAAACTTCAAAAAATTCTGAGCATTATGTAAATTTTTTTCATTTTGTAAATTTTTCGAAGTCCGAAAATTTCTAAGAACTCGAGGAACTCGAAAAATTTGAAAATTTAGGAAACCCTGTAATATTTAAATTTTTTAGACGAAATTTTCCGGACTTTGATAGTATTAAACAATTTATAGTCCCCAAAAATTACGTCAATCCAAAAATGAACTTTTGGGTCGTGTACACATATTTCAAAATTCTCTAGAAAATCGAAAATCGAGATTTTCGAAGCTCCCTCTGAGAAAAACTCCTGGCTACGAGTTTGCCTGGCGCCATGTAAAGTTTTTTCAATTTTTTTTTCATTATGATAAAGGTTGAGAAAAAAAATTATCATACTCTCGGGGTTTCGTACAGTAAGCATGCTTGTATTTCATCGATAACTGTGCGCATAATGCATGTGCATGCGATGCATAAATGTATGCGCGTGATTCGTCCATCCTCGTCGCGCCGATTTCGCCTCGGGACGCGCTCTTTTCTCGGCGTCACGAAAAAATCCCGACGCCGAGGCAGCTTCCTTCCTTTTGGCTTTTTGTCTCCTCGATGGCATTGTACATAGGGAGGATTTTTTCGAAATTTCTTTTCCCCGTCATTTCCGTATAAATACATTCAGATTAGTTGATTATTGCACGGTCGTTGAATATTCAGCGCGGGATCGAAAAGTTCGAAAGGTTTTTCAGAAGACATTAGACCCGTACAAGAACAAAATTTTTCGGACTTCAAAAATTCGGAAATTAGGAAATTTCGAATACATAGCGAATTTTTCGGATTTTGATGTTCATCAACAATCTAAAAATTTTGTTTCTTTTTCGAAAAGTACTAAAAATTCGAGAAATCAGAATATTGAATTTTCAAAAACTTGAAAATTCAGAAATTTCGTGATTGCCGAAAAGGATTCAAACGGTCCATAATATGATCCAAAAATAATTAGATCGAAAAATATCAAGGGTTCAAAATTTTCAGAAAATTTGTTTCCAAACATTTTTATTTCATTTCCGAATTTTTAGAAACAATACAATTTATGCAAAATTTTACGAACATTCTAAGTCTTTTTCATAATTCACCATATTTGCATATTTTTGAATTTTTTTCAAATATTCTCAAACTTTTCATCGATCACGCAGAAATTTTTCGAAAACTTCTTCCTGTATACAGTATTTTTTGCATTGTTCAGAAACTTCGGGAACTTTTTAACTACATTCAACGAATTTTGGGCTATTTTTTAGATTTCTAAAACTTCGTACGATAAATAGAAATATAATTATTATTATAAATTTTCACAACAATAATTAACGAAGAGTCCAGAATTTTACAAGGATAAAAAGGATGCAGTTTTTAAATATTCATAACTATTCCGATAATTTGCAACAAATTATCAAAACTATTCGAACTTTCCTCAAACTCACCAAAGTTATTACGAAAATATTCAGCAATTCCCTAAAGTTTCATTTTTTTGATAAAAATAAAGTACTCAAAAAAATTAAACGAACCAGGCAATTTTGTAAATTTTGAAAATTTTTTGGAAAATTCACAAAAGTACAGAAAAAATCAGCCATTTTCAAAAATACCCCAGAAACAAAATACATAGTGCGCAATGCATCCAAGTCATTTAGAAAATGAAAAGTAATTCACAGACGAAAAATCATCATGCAAGTTCTGTTTATTTTCGTTTCCGCTGTTTTGGGCAGTTCGTACATAGTATTCCGAAAAAATCACTCCGAGAAATTGGACATAGTAAACGCTATCCATTCCGTGTGAGCCGAAGTCCGCGTGTACACAGACGGAGCATTGCGAGTTCCGCAGGGAATAATCCCCCAGCTCACGATTCCAATGACTTCCGGTTTCCCATGACTGTTTATTTTGACGAGTGGACCACCAGAGTCACCCTGAAAAAATAGTCGATTCCTCAACTAGTGTATAAACAGTTCCCCAACTCATTTGACCCGCCTCATATTAAAAACCTAACATAAATGATTCTCAAATCACTCATTTTACCCTTAAAAAGAATAATGTAGGTTAAAAAAGTTCACCACTACGAAAAGAACACCCCCTTTTCCAAAAATCCTCATTCCCCTCACAGAATCATCACTGAAAATCATCCTACGATTATTGTACGATCTTTGTGCAACTATACGCAACTGTCCTTTTTTCTCTCACATAATCAGTCGTTAGGTGAGAGAGAGAGAGAGAGCAATAGTATCTCTCTCACCCCTGTTTCTGATACATCCAGTGGGAGAGGTTAGGTTAGGCTTCAATTGCGATGAAAATTTCGAGAATTTTCATCGAAAGAAAACTGTCTTACGGAGCAAGCGGAAACTCCCCCGGTCAAAGGTCCAGTGCAAATGTTGGTAGGGTGCAATGGGCTCTGGCCCACGACGCTGTCTAGGGCGTTTTTGCAAGTCGTCAGATCCAAAAGCGGGAGGTCGGCGTATTGCATGTTGTTGGGGATCGTGGCCCTGGGAGTTATGGAGCCCCATCCTGAGAGGACACTCATTCCTGAGTGGATTGTTTCGGCTTCGGGCATTTGAACGGGTTGCACCCAGTCGTTGAATACCAGGGGGTGCTCCAGGAGCAGCAGGGCTACGTCGTATGGGCCAACTCCTCTGTGAGGTGGAAAATGCATCAGTTTGAATTTTTTTCCGAGGAGAGATTTTACAGAAAAAGTGCCCTTAAATTTTCTAGGGTGTACCCTGAAAAACGCCCTTGAATTCGGGTTTATTTGACCCTGTGGCTGTTTTGAGGTGTACCCTGAAAATTTGGGGATTTTCTTTTTTTTTTTTTTTTATTGAAGACAGTTTGTACCCAGCGTAACGTTCGTGGATGTAGCTCCTGTAAACTTTGACGGTTTGCTCGTAGGGCTCGACTTGATCGAGCAAACGTTTGCCAGCTTTGACTACGAAATTGTAGCTACTGGAAATTGCTTTTGGGCAGTGAGCAGCTGTCATGACCCATCGCGGAGCGACTATGGAACCACCTGAATGGACCGAAATTTTGTGTGTTGTTTTTTTGTAAATGAGATAGATTGAGTATAGTGGGAAATTTTTTACCGCAGAAGTGACTAGTTTTGCTGGAACCGTATCCATATTGAAGGGAAACTTGGTAAGGGAATTGTTTTTCCCTAGCGGGTTTTCCTCCGACGATTTTCGAGTCGATTAAATCTTCTGGCAGTCTCAGCCCGATGTAAGGCTCTGGGGATATTTCGGGAGTGGGGAATTTTTTGTAGAAATATGTCGGAATGGTGGATTTATAGTTGTGAATTTAGGATAGATAGAGAATTTTGAATGACTTGGATGAAATCTGATTAATTTCTGTTATTTATTGATGATTTTTGTCTATTCAACGAATTGTTTGAAATTTAATATTTTTTATAATTCTCGAAAATTTACCAGAATTTTGCTCGTTTTTCTTCTTTTTTTCGGAATGTTACAGTATGTATTTTCGACGTTTTTGGAATATCTGTTAATTTCTTGGATGTTTGAAATTTTTCATATTCTTTTTGCGAGCTTGCTAAGGATTTTAGATGATTTCAAAATGAATTGGCTGAAATCTGATTTATTTCTGTTATTTATTGATGATTTTTTACAATCGAACGAATTATTCGAAATTTACTATTTTATATATATATATATATTTTTTCAATTTAGTAGAATTCCACAATTTCATTTTCCTTCTTTTTTTTTTTTAATTTCGAATATAAATTTTAAATTTCGACGATTTCGGAATATTTATTAATTTCTTGAATATTCGAAATTTTTCATACTTTTTTACGAGTTTTTCGCGGATTTCAGTGATTTAAAAAAATTCTTATTCGCTTCTGTTGATGATTTGAATCAGACGAATTTTCCAAAATTGATGTTTTTTTTGTGATTTTCGAGAGAATCTTATAAAACGCAAAAAATGTGAAATTTTTTTTCTTCTTTGAATTTTTTCGAAACTTCCCGAAGTATCCACTAATTCCATGAACAATTTATTTTTATATGATCTCGTTTTTTTTTTTTTTTCCAAAAATGTGATCCCAAAACAGACGAAATTCTTAAAAATTGAAAAAAATGGGCTATTATAGAAACGTCACTCCATAATTTAAAATTACATATTGAAAAGCATTTTTTGGAAGACGAAATTTGGAAGAAAAAAATAATTTTTATACATTTACGAAACATCTCACTATACATTTTATTAACCTTTCAAAAAATCCCAAAATCGTATATAAATGCCCGAATTTAAAATTCCATTCCCGATCGAGATTCAAAAATATTCTAGAGTTTCCAAAAAACAAACAAACAAACAAATCCTGATAACTAAAATAATAACAATGCAAACACGACTCGAAAAAATTTTTACCTATCCAAAAATTCGTATAAATGTAATAACAGAAAAAGTATTTGAAAAAAATGTGTTTTTTTTACTCACCTGCTGAAGCAGCAACAAAAACACAGCAAACAAGAGCGAATTGTACGAACATTGTGGTGGTTCTGCTGTTCCTCGCCGAAATGAACCAATTTATACGTAAAATCGAATAGGCTTTGGCAGATAAGGAGATATTAAGATTTGTTCCGAATCTTGCATTAATCTCGGCATTTCGCATTATTTTGAAATGACCGATTATTCACGACATTCTAGTACAAAGGAAATCGCTGACGTCAATTTTCGTGGTCTCGAGTTTCGGGCAGTGCTTTGATGCTAACAATTATCTGTGAATAATCGCGGAGTGATTAAATAGAATTTCTGATGATGATTTGACTGAGGAATAATTTAGTCCTGAAACAATAAAAATTTTCGCTCATTTTGGGGGTTGTATTGAGTATGAATGGTATCAGTAGATTTCACTGAAAAAGCATACAATTCGAAGTAATGGGAAAAAGTTATTGATGGTGATTTGACTCAAAAAAAATGTCGTCTCTTCTCTGGAGCCTGAAATGTGGAAATTCATTGATTTGAACAGTGAAATATATTACTGATTTTTTGGTAGATTTTACTGAAAATCGTCAAAAGGTACTGAAATATAACTATCAACAAAAATTATTTCATAAATAAAAGGCTACTGATTTATCAGTGATTTTAACTAGAAAATTATAATCTGAGATAGTAAAACATAATACTCGTTGATAATTTTACTAAGATAAATGATTTTAGGTATTTTTCAATCGAAAGCAATGTAGAATTTTCACTGATTTGGTTCAATTAGTATGTCTCAGTGCTTTATACAGAAAATAACACTGTTTAAAAATATAATAATAATAACACTGTTTTAATCCTCAGCCTTTCACTTATTGAAAAATAATGCATATTTGCTTGAGTTTCCAGTAAAATACTATTTTTTCGGAGATAGCTGAATCGTGAATTTTTCCATCAGCGAATAGGGACTGAAAATCAGTGATATTTAGGCATTTAAATAAGAAAATATTCGCTGAGTGAAGTTCTATGTATTCACTGATCTTTTCAGTGGAATTCAATGGGTTTCTTTTTTAATTTCACTGTTCCGGTCGAAGAGCATCTAGGGAATTAATTTTCGAATTTTCGAAACCTTTTTTCAGATAGCAATGAATTTTTTCATTTTGTTACGACATAAAATTACATCATTTTTTTATCGTGCACGTATATGATTCAGAAATGCGATTGTTTATTCATAAGAATTTTCGATAAGATTGTTAATAATGAGAAATAAATATACCCTATCTAATAAATATACGTATTTTCAAGTTTAAAATGTCCAAGCATTCGTGAACGACATTTTTGAGTTTTTCAAAATTTGTAGTTGAAATTCCCAATCTCCAAATCGTATCTTCTGGATTTCTTTATCGAATCTTCCGGATGAAATGTTATTTTCAATGTACCAAATTTTGATTTTCAATTTTCTGGACTCAAAATTTTAGCACTCAATATGGATGCTTGTATAACAAATATACATTTTTCGTATTATTCACGTTCAATTCAATTGAATGAGAAATGACTTGCATAATTCTCCGATATTCGGACATAAACATCAACTTCATAATCAGCTGGATCGATCGTAAAAAGTGTCATTCAAGTGCAACTTTTTTTCGTCTGAGTTTAGTTTTTATCAGCCGGCATTGCACGATAAAGAAAATCTTCCGCATCGTGTGCATGCTCCCGGAGCTCGAAATCTGTCACAATTGATAGCGGTGAAATCATAAAGATCATAAGACAGTCGTTGAACAGTTTCACGATTTTTCACGCGCTCGCTTGTGAAGAGAATCATAGAACAGTCGTGCAACATAAAAAAAAGTCGAAAATATCGAGGAAATTAGGCTCCTTCTCTGGCGAGCCTTCAGTTTTTTACAACACGGAGTCGAAAAAACTTGACCCACAAATTTAACACTGATAATACTTTGATTTCCATACTGTACGAAGCTGAGGAAAAAGGTCTGATGGAAGGTCATAAATATGAAACTCGAACAATATTAGACTAACTGAGGGATGAAAATTCGAAAACTTTTTGAATATTTGAATAGGTGAAGAATTGACCCTCATACGTTTTAGAATTTCCACCCTTCAAAATTGAACTTCAATCATGCAGAAAGCGTTTATTCATGAAATTCACATTTTTTCAAAGCCAGATTGTACACTCTGGCCCATCTACAGATTGATTAAAATATTTAACAGAGTTTTACCTCTAAAATGTCGGACACATTCTTAGGATTGAAATCGTCTCTGAAGTGACTTCCACACATAGTGATGTCTTTCAAACTTGTACAATTCTTCAGGACATCGTGGAGTTCTCGGATATCATAACAGTACAGGTTTCCCAAATCAAGTCGCTCGAGACTGCTCAAGTCACTGAATGCGTTCGGAGCGATGTTTCTTAAATATTTGCTTCTTAACACGAGATCTTTCTACTTTTTCAGACCTTTGAATACAAGACTGAAAAAAATTCGATTTTGTTTCATCTTGTGGAAAGCGATGTCAGCATTCACTCTGTTTTATCAATAATTACTCGGTAATTGTCACTAAATTGTTGTCCGAAAAGTCTAGGAGCTGCAGTTTCCTATTATTCCTGAAGCTTCCTTCAGGCAAATTGATCATCTGATTATTAGCAATAGTGTATAGTAATAGTAATGAGAAGATGGGAAATATCAAATAAAGGACAGTTTAATGAGAGGAATCTTCGTCGGCGTCCATAGACAAAAAATTTTTAATGAAATAATAGATTAAAGTTTCGAAACGACTGATTATCCATAGTCATTTTCAATGCCGAGAATAAAGAAGACATATATAATAAATAATTTTAAATCATTTATTTACTTTTGTTTGCTGTGATCAGAAATGAAAATTGCGTTAGCAAAAGAGACGAAAATGAGAAATGAACTAATCTGTCTGCTGTACAAATTGAAAAGATAATTATACCTGTTTAGCTTTAATTCAGAAAATCGATGAAAACGATTCATTCACTCCTATACGAGTGTCTTCGACTTCCTTGTACGAGAATGTCCGAGATTTTCAGAATATATTGCTGAAATTTACATGTGTCTGAATTTCTTGATTTTTTAAATTTTAACACATTTAACAATTTTTCTAAATTCTCTCAATTATTTAGAATCTTCAGAATCCTCAAAACTAACATAATTTTGTAATTTTGGTTTTGAAAATTATTCGATATTCATAATGAACATAACAATGTCTTGAGTTAATCATGTGATAAAACTGAAAAAATTGACAATAATTTTATGAAGTGTGTCCGTTAAAAAAGTAAGAATCATAAAAAAGACTTCTTAAATGCCGAAGGACACAAATAATGTAAAATTGAAAATAATAATTTCTATTTTATAGCTCGTATTGTGAAATACAATTGTAACGAATAATTTCGGAGATTTTTGAAAATCTCATACTCGAAAAATGTATAAGATATTCCACTGAAATTGCTGAATCTCGATTTTGGAAATGAAGGAATTGCAAATTAGACATTTCGAAATAGAAAAACCTTCAAATGAAAATTTGAGAACATTATAATATATTATTATTTTATATGTATTATTATTTAAAAATTCTAAGATGAGAATCATTTGAATTCGAAATTTGGGCTACTCATGAATCCACATTTTGGAAATTTGACATTCTCAAGAGTGAAATAATTTCAAATTTTTGAAAACAGAAAATGAACACATAAGCATCGAATTTTGAAACTATTGAACTACATTGGAATTTTTAAATGAGAAAACTTTCACATATTTGAGTCTTCAATTTTCAAGTCAGTGATTTCACAATCAAAAATTAGGAATCCGAAAAATTTAGTTAGGTTAGAAAGAAAAAATTCAGGGAACAAAGTGATTTTTGAACAAATTTTTTCATTTTTAAAGATTTATCGAATGTTGAAGGACTCAATTCAATAAAAATCAAGAGCTACTTGTTACGCATAGTTGTTGTGAAGGCTGCGAACGAAAAATATTTTTCATTAAACTGAATTGTTGACTCCGAAATATCTGGTATATTGTCGAGTTAGGCAGCAAATTAGCATAGCGCATTGTATTCGATATTTATAATAAACATAAAATTAATCTTAATCTATGAATAATAAATTTCTATGGAATGCTCAAGGAAACAATACATCGGAAATAATAAATGACTTCAATCAATTTTCATGGAATATTCATGTAAACAATAATTAAAATGAAAACTGAACATGGAAAATTCAGTGCGGCAGAGAAACGATAAAAACAAACGCATAATGCTGAAAAAAGGATATAAACAAGATATGGACCCGACTCAGACTTCAAACGTTGCGAAAATTTACTATTTGGAAAGAAATGATTCTTTTGAACATTTTTCGTTCGTACAAATAGTTATGACGAACATCATACAATCTCAAAAATTATTAAATTGTTACTTACCTTCCTTGTTGACTTGCCGAACTCTGGTGTTGGCGCAGGATTTTCGATCAGACTACAATTCGTTACTTTGCGGTTTTGCTTTTATAGCTGATTAAACAATACAATTTCCCTATTCGACGGCGTAATGAGAAAATGAAAAATATTAGATAAAAAAGAGACGGATAAGTGTGATGTTCTTCGAGGTCATTTTTATCGAATGTTCAAGGAAACGATGCATTCAAAATCGGAATTGATTCGTTATCCATTGCCGTTTTCGAAGCCGAAAAAAAAGAAGACTTATCTAATAACTGCGAACAATTGAATGTGGTAAGTCTGGTTATTGTCTAATTAATCAGCAAACGAGAATCGTACATTGTATTTCATATTCGTAAAAGATATGAAATTAATAACTATTTTTTCAGCGGATCATCGGAAAATTGGTGTGGAACGGACAATAACTTCATAATCTGTGCTCGTCAAATAAGTGAAAATACAAAGAAGACTTCTTGAATACTGATGGAATCAAAAAATGTAAAATGAACAATAATCGGTCCTTCATGGCTGTTTTTAGCGCTGAAAACAAAGAAGTCTTATCTCACAACTCTAAATTGTTAAATGTGAAATGTCTGATACATCATCTAGTTAAGCAGCAAATCAAAATGGTAGATTGTATTTCATATTGACAATGAAAAAGAAATGAAAAACGATTGCCTCGAGGAATAAAAGAAAAATGTAAAAGGAACAATGAAAAATAACTTTATGGTTTTTTGCTTATTTTTCATTCATTAGGAATAGAAAGAGGATTTCTCAGATGCTGCAAAAAATAACAATGTGTGACGAAATTGACATGAACATTTCTACGTTGTATTTCGATATTCAATTTTAAAAGTAGAGTACAGAAAAAAATGTTCGTTTCAGGATTTCATGAATAAGGCTTAAACTGATAGTAATAAATTCTTTGTTTTATTTTCCTCGTTCCTATTTTTAATTTCTTCAGTTTTCCGAATGACAGGAAGTGTTTCTTCATGATAAACATTTTTTTCCATGCGAGTAAGTATTTCATAGCCAATCTATAGATTATTCTAAGCCATCATAAAAATACTTTTGCGATAGAAAAAGGTATTATCAACAGTTTGCGTCCTTCAAAATCTCAGAAACATTCTCAGGATTAAAATTATCTCTAAAGTACCCTCCACACAGAGTAATTTCTTCCAAACTCTTGCATTTTTTCAGGACATCGTAGAATGATGTGATATTGTGAGAGTAAAACGTTCCCAAATCGAGTCGCTCGAGTTTGTCCAAGTAACCGAACGCGTTCGGAGCGATGTTGTTCAAAATGTTGCCTCTCAACACAAGGTGTTTTAACCCCTTCAGACCTTGAAATGTACCGCTATAAAAAAATTAATCCAATTCAGTTTCATTTGATGAAAGTCGATATCAGCATGTTCTCTGTCTCATAAATAATTACTCGGTAATGTAATCGAAGCTGTTTTTTGATAAGTCGAGAAACTGCAGTTTCCCATTATTGCTGAAGAATCCATCAGGCAGAGAAGACAGCTCATTATTAGCGAGAGTGAGAACCGAAAGTTCTCGATTATTTCTGAAGAGACCATCTGGCAGGTTAAAAATCAAATTTTACTGTAAAAAAACTTCCTTTAAATTCGGTAAACTCGCGAACAGATCTCGGTATATTGGGAACGCACACGGGCCTCGCAATTCGAAAACCCTCAAATTCGTCAATCCATCCAGGGTGCCTTTTTCAGTGTATGGAATGTAGTGGGAAGAGAATTCGAAATATCTCAAGTTGGGAAGATGTCCAAAAATTTTCGGATTTACAGAGCCGGCTGTCATTTATGTACTGGAGAGATATGATATTTTTCATATTGTCGACCGATATTTTCGTTTATTGTTAAGAATTTCGTTTTCTTCGCGAACCTTGGACGGATCATCGAAACTAAGGGAGGTATCGATTCCATCATGTTTGATTGACAGTATGACAGATTGTGTTGTCTTCAAGTCTTGTAAAAGAGAATCAATAAGTTCGATACCCATGTATGGACAATTGGAGATATCTAAAACGAGTGTTTTTTCTTCTTTGGGATCAGAACGAGCAATCTCTGGGAATTTCTGAAGAGTTCGAAGTTTCCCAAAATCTGACCATTCCGCTGTAGATGGACAGTTGATCGATACGACCGAATGATCTTTGTGTTCCGAGTATTGAACATCGAATGTCTGATTACTCGAAAATGAACAATTGTATTGAACATCATCTTCGCTGATGCGAGTGCAGGATTCGCATCCATCCATTTTTGGACGGTTTTGATCTTCAGCTGCGACCACGCAGCTCATCGCGATCAGCATCAATAATGCATTGCAGTCCATTGAAACACAATGAAAAAAAAAAAAACATTTGAAACTATAAGCGTGGAAAATTCATAGCGGAAAAGGAACGCTGAGAACGATCGATAAAAGCTGTGACAAGTATATAAATACGATGTGGACATTGTCCAGACTTTCTTAACTTTTTTAACACTCAGAATTCGAAGTAAAACAATTTTTTTATACAGTTTATTCCGGTTCAAGTCGTTATGATGTGCTTTATTCAATGTTTATACATATTTATCGCATTGGTACGTACGTTCCTTGTTGACTTGTTGAGCTCTTGTGTTGGCGCCAGAATTTTGATCATACTACAATTTGTTGATCCGTGGTTCTGCTTTTATAATCGCTTGATACAAACAATTGTTCTATCTGAGGGGGTTATGGGAACACAGAATATTGAATGACCAACACTTTAATGAGAGTAATGAGGTCGGAAAACAAAAATTCGTGTCGAATGTTGAAGGAAATAATACAATTCGAATTAAGAGCTACTTGTTATGCATAATTGTATTGGAGCCCGAAAAAGAAAAATATCTTTTATAAAATTGTGAATTGTTTACTCCAAAATATCTGGTACTCTGTCTAGTTAAGCAGCAAATGAGCACAGGTCACTGTATGCGATGAAATTGATCAAAATTAACTATAAGTTATAAATCATATATAAAAACTATATTCGAATTTTGAAATGAGAAAACTTTCACATATTTGAGTCTTCAATTTTCAAGTAAGTGTTTTCGCAATAAAAAATTAGGAATTCGAAACATTAGTTCGGTTAGAAGAAAAAAATTGAGGCAACCAAGTGATTTTTGAACAATTTTTTTCATTTTTAAAGATTTTAACGAAAAATGGAGAAAATTTGACGTTTTTCATAATGTTTCGTTTTTATTTGAAAATGCTCTATTTTCCAAGTTTCTCAGATCCATGAAAAACCTGGTAAATTTCGAGTATCGGTAAAATATAAAAAGTAACAAAGATCGAAATATGAATAAATAAATAATCCAAAAGAAAGAATAGTGAATGAAAAGAAACAATAAAAACATAAATAAATAAAATGAGTATACTCCACATCCTCTTTCATTATCAAAATCAACCGAGAGTTCTATGAAAATCCTTGAAATTTCCAGGTTTCTATAACATACTCTTTTTTCCTGAAAACTCGTCATTTTTTAGATTTCCCAGATCAGCGAAAAATCTAATACATTACATTTTTCTCCACGAAAATATAAAAAACCAAAAATATCGAAATAATCATTTGATTATTTTTCCTCATTCAAATTAACCAAGAATTGAACGAAAATCTCTGAAAATCCACAATTTTCCACGTTCCCCGGATCCACAAAAATCCCGCAATATTCCACTTTCCAACAAAACACCAAAAACATCCAAAATCGAAATAATCATACTTTTTATTCTCTTCCGTTATTAAAATCAATACAATACTCAAAATAATATGTACAAACGTGTCCTCAATAACTACACGAAGACACTTAAGCATACGAATGATAAACCATAATTACGCAATAATACTAACAATATCTCTTTATCGTCTATATAAACCAAGCCCGTCAAAAAGCGTCCAGTTTCCAAAACCCCACTTTTCCCATCCCTCGATCCAAAAACCTCAACAAACATCCCCAAAACCCCCAAAATGGACGCTTCGACTCCCAGCCAAGTATCAAAATACAAAAAGGTACAATACAAAAACTCCGTAATCTCCCAAATTCTCTCCCGATCAAGCAACTCGACACGTGCATCCTCTATCACATTTTCACCACCAACGACCCAAATTTTGATTCTCTCTACTTTCCTCGAAAGCACAAGAATTTTGATTTTCCATTTCCCGCAAAATCCTCGTTCGCTCAAAGTCGAACGAGAACCTGCTCCCGAAATATGTACACGAAAAACCGCGCGGTAAAATTATGACTAGCATGTACAAAAAAAGCGCGGTTTCCAAAAAAAAATCATATAAACAATAAATAAATAAATACGCAATTTCCGCTCGATAAACATGATATCGAAGGCACTTTTAACAATTTTCCGGGACCGAAAAAGGGAAGGCACGAAGATACATTTTTTGGTCCGAATTTCGAGAAAGGCTATTTTCGAAAATTTTTTGATCCTACAAGAATCCAACTTACTAATATTTATCTTCGCGAAAAGGTCCAAAAAAGTACGAATATCACATGAATTTGGAGCTACGAGAATTTTGATTTTCGAGGTCGACGCTTTTCGCGAGCTTTTATGTACAGGCCGGGTTTCGGGGGAGGGGGCAGTATTTTTACACAAATATGTACAGGAATCACAAGAAATAAGGTTTAGGTCAGGGGTTTTAGGATCCGCCTTGGACTTGGAAGCGGCGGATGCGGGCTTGCACGGATTCGCATTGCACTTCGCTGTAGCGGGTGAATCGGCCGGCGCGGACGGGCTCCCGGATGACGACGAGGTTGCCGCCGTGCTCCCGGAGCGCCTCCAGGCCGATTTTGCCGCGGGCGGCGGTGGCCGGGCCGATGTAGGACTTGGGGCACTTCCCCGGGTCCGCGCTGAAGCGGCTCAGGGCTTTGCTGACGACCCCGTTGCACTCGCGGGGCCACACGCGGTAGGAGTGCTGCCTTTGTTCCCATCTATGGAAATACGGATATAGTTAATTTATGGTTATGTAGCTGGGGAAAGGGGGGGGGGGGGGGGGAGGGCGTGGAAATTACAGGGGTTATTGGTTTCTAGTGGGTTTGAGGGGTTTTCAATTTTTTTTTCGAAACTGTCAAGTTTTTTCAAAAATTGGAAAAACTTGACAATTATGAACATAAATGATAAATTAAGGTAAAAATTTGCGATAATCAAAATTCTGAAATATTTTAGATTTAAACATTCGAATAATTATAAACAGTTTGCGAAATTGACGAAATTTCGAAAAATTTCAAAAATGTTGAAAATCCGACAAGATATGAAGAATATGGAAAATTTCAAAAAATCACAAAATTCGCCAACTTAGAAAAATTTGACAATTACGAACATTTCCAATACATTGAATATTTCGGATAATTCAAATGTTTGTCAAAGTTTTGAAAAATCACTAAGTTTCAGACTCAGAAATTTTGGGAATTTTCAGTCTCAAAATTTTTCTCCTTTCCAGAATTTTCAAGACCTCACGAACTTCAAAATTCAAAACTTCTCAAATTTGGAAAATCGAAATTTTGTGAATAATCACTAGCATATATTCCAACACATATTTTTATACATTCAATTGTTATTTAATTCATATTTAATACTTTCATTTTCCATATATTCCATTTTATCTATCGGATCATATTTACATACATTTTACCATATATTTAAAATTGTATAAACAAATGTACAAAGTATATGTACTTTACACATTTTTTTTCAATTCATATTCGATACTTTCATTTTCCATATATTCCATTTTACTGATTGGATTATATCACTGGATATTTACACTGGATAGGCAATGGTTATAGAGTGGGGGTAAAAATTTGAACATCCGACATTTTGCTATCCAAGATATCGCGCATGCGTAGTAGCGCTCTTGTCTCTTCGTCCTTATTGATGTGTGCGTTTTACATGTACAGTATGTTCCATTTAATGCCTTCACCTATCGATATATTGACATTGTATCTTGGGTATATCTATATATATCAGATTTTACATTGTCGCTTATGGGCGATCGATATATTTCGATATATCGACAGGTGAATGCATTAATGGAACATACTGTACACGCGCTGGTAATCAAAACAAACGGGAAATTAAAAATCTCAAATCTCAACCCATTTGCATGAAAGATTCTCAAATTGTCTCAAAAATATTTTTCAGGTACGAGGAATTTAGTTTTTAAATTTTAGAGTCATCAATTGACACGAGAACATTGTATTTCCAAAATTAAATGTTACATTCTAAAATCCTGAAATGTACAAATTGAATTCGGACCAAAAACTTTTTGGAACCTCGAAAACAATACACTATAATTTTCCCGTGAAAAATAATGTAAGATGCTTTTTTAAAATGATAAATTAAGAAATATCAGCATTTATTCGTGCACTTTCTGATGCTGCTGACAGCTGTTACGAGTAATATTAGTGATCGTATTGTTTTGAGTGTCAGCTGAGACACGGAGAAATGATTTTGTCTCAAGTGCGCATGCGCGATATCTTGGATAGCAAAATGTCGGACGTTCAATTTGGAAAAATGATGAGGAGTGGGGACTATAGCATTGCCTATCCAGTGTAAATATATATCAGTGGACTATATTTATATTCTACCATATATTTTATACATTTTTATTCGATTCATATTCGCCACTTTCATTTTCCAAGTATTCCATTTTACCTATCGGACTCCGCGCCAGTGAAGGGAAAACTCGCCCTGCCCTGGCTCCTGCCGTACAAAATAAAGTCCAAAGAGTCGTCCGAGTAAATGCTGCTCCGGTCGCTGGAGCTGTCGGTCGAGATCTCGGAGATCGTGTCGCTCCCGGAGTCGCTGCACTGCTGCTCCTCGCCGAGAATGAAGACCGGGGTGCACTTGAAGACCTCTCCGGCCGGCATGGAGTGCGTCGCCATCGCCCGCCTCTGCGCCAGGGCGCTGCTCGTCGTCGGCTCGATCACCACGAACTCCGTGCTCGACGAAAACTTCTGCGCCAAGCTGTCCATGTTTCTCTTGAACGTGTCCCTCCGGTCCGGACTCAGCCCGATCCTCAAGCTCGGCAGCGCGGCTCTCGCTTCGCTCTTCCTCTCCGCGATTCTCAGCGCCGCCCCGTCCACGACGCTCTTCTCCGGCGTTCTCTCCTTCGGGGCTTCCGGGATCTCTGGGGGGTTCGCGGGCTCCTCCGGCACCACGGGAACTTTTTCCTCGCCGGTTTCGGGGATTTCAAGGATTTTGGGGGGCTCCTGCGGGGGTGGTTCCGGGGCTGAGAAGAGGGCGAACCAGGGGTGCTTTAGGCATTCCAAGACTGTCAGGCGTTGGCTGGAAAAAGTTGGGGATTAGTAGATTTTTTGACGAGGAATTTTTGAAATTGGAGAATTTTGTAAATTTTCAGTATTTGGGATTTCTGGAATTTTGAATGGTGAAGAAATTGAGAACATTTTGAGGATTCGGGAATTTGGGGGAATTTGGGAGTTTTGAGGATTGTAAGCGATTTTGGAGATTTTGGAAGTTTGTGGGAATCTGAACATTTTCGAAATTAAGAGAATTTTGAAATATTTGTTGATTTTAAATGTTTAAAATTTGGAGTTTTACGAACATTTTGAGAATTTTTGAAAATTATGGAAATTCTGGGAATTTTCAACTTTCTCAATTTTAGAAAACTCGTAAATTCCGAGGAATTCGGAAATTTGGGGGAAGTTGGAAGTTTTGAGAATTCGGAGAGTTTTCAAAAATTTTTAAATTTTGGAGATCTCGGAAATTTGTGGAAATTCTAAACATTTTCGAAATTAAGAGTATTTTGAAATATTTGTTTATTTAATAAAAATAGATATTTGTTAATAAATTTATAATAATTATAAATATTCGTTTATTTAATAATAATATAATATTTGTTTATTTTAAATTTCTAAAATTTCGAGTTTCCCAAAATTTTTGAAATTTTATAGTTGCTCGGAATCATCAAAATTTTCGAGTTCCTAGAAATTTTTGGAATTCTCAATGTTCACAATTTTCAAAATTTTTTAAAATAACGACATTTTTGGAACCTTAAAAATTTCCAGAATTTTCAAATTTTCTAAAATCTCCAAAAGTGACAGGATCTCAGTATTTTCAGTATTTTTTCATTTTCAAAATTTAACAGTTTTTTCAAAAATTTCGAGTTTCCCAAAATTTTTGAAATTTTATAGTTGCTCGGAATCATCAAAATTTTCGAGTTCCTAGAAATTTTTGGAATTCTCAATGTTCACAAAATTTCCGCAATTTTCAAAATTGCCAAAAATTTATCAAAACTGCAATAATTATAGATAGTGGAATTTTTGAATTAGTTCTCGAAATTTTCCGATTTCGGAGTCCAAATAGTACAGTTGTTAAACTCCTTCATTCGATGTTTGCATGGCAAATATTTCGCGGAGTGAAAAAAACGCGTGAAAATGCGTAAGAATGCGAATTGACGGTGAAGTGAGGGAAAACACGTTGCGAGGCTGCATCTTGTCCGCGTAACCGCGAACAAGGAGAGAATAGTTGTTAGTAGCCCGCGAATCGGCGAGTCCGCGACGCAGTATAGAAACGATAACCGCGGCGGCAAATGAGATGCGGGCCGATAATGCAGGCTTTGAAAAGGGGACGTGACTTCCTCGCTGCAGCTGTTGCTCAGCCCTTAGCGCGACGTGAAGAATCTTTCGATTCTCCGCCGCTCTTTTGCCCGAGCCGCGAAAAACCCCGGCCAAGAAAAATAAAAGCGCGGAAAATAAACTGTGAATCTAATTTCTCGATCAGATTACACTTCATTTTTTACGAATTTACGAAGTCATTTTTTAAATTACTGATGGCAATATTTGGAATTATGAAATTTTTCACAGTTTTCAAAAATCGTTAAAGTTCGATGATCCTCAAAAATTCGTGAATATGCCAAAATTTAAAAATTTCGTGAATCAAACAATGTCAAAATTTGAAAAAATGTCGAAAATCCTAAAACTTCCGAGGTCATTGAGAATTCTGGAAAATTCGGGAATTCCGGCAATTTTGAAGGTTTTGAAGATTTCTATGTTTGCGAAAATTTGGGAATTAGTGGCAATATTGAGAATTCCGACATTTTTCACTATTTAAAAAAACTATAAACTTTCGATAATCCCGAAAAATTCGTGAATATGTAGAAATTTGACAATTTCATGAATCCAAAAATGTCAAAATTTAAATAAATTTTTAAAATCCTAAAAATTCCAAGGTCCTCGACAATTTTGGAAAATTCGAGAATTCCGGTAATTTTAAAGGTTCTAAATATTTCAATATTTGCGAAAATTCCGAAAATTTCGGAACTATTGACAATATTCAGAATTCTTAAATTTTCCACAATTTTGAAAAATCGTGAAAGTTCGATAATCCCGAAAAATTCGTGAATATGTAGGAATTTGACAATTTCGTGAATCCAAAAAAGTCAAAATTTGAATAAATTTCAAAAATTCTAAAAATTCTAAGGTCCTTGAAAATTTTGGAAAATTCAAAAATTCCGGCAATTTTGAAGGTTCCAGAAATTTTGATATTTGCGAAAATTCAGAAAATTTCGGGACTATCGACAATATTTAGAATTCTGTAATATTTCACAATTTTGCAAAATTGTAAAACTTCGATAATCCTGATAAATGTGTAAATATATCGAAATTTGACGATTTCGTGACTCTAAAAATGTCAAAATTTGGATAAATATTGAAAATCCTAAAAATTCTAAGGTCCTTAAAAAATGTTGTAAAATTTGGGAATTCTGGCAATTTGAAGATTCCAAAAATTTCGATATTTGCTAAAATTCCGGAAATTTCGGGAATATTGACAATATTCAGAATTCTGAAATATTCTACAATTTTGCAAAATTGTAAAAGTTCGATAATCTCGATAAATGTGTAAATATATCGAAATTTGACAATTTCGTGACTCCAAAAATGTCAAAATTTGAATAAATTTTAAAAATCCTAAAAATTCGAGAATTCCGGCAATTTTGAAGGTTCCAAAGAACTATTTACAATATTCAGAATTCCAAAATTTTTTACAATTTTAAAAAATCGTGAAAGTTCGATAATCCCGACAAATTTGTAAACATGTCAGAATTCAAAAATTCCGTGAATCCAAAAATGTCAAAATTTGAATAAATTTTAAAGATCCTAAAAATTCGAGAATTCCGGCAATTTTGAAGGTTCCAAAAATTTCAATATTCGCGAAAATTCCAGAAATACCGGAACTATTGACAATATTCAGAATTCCAACATTTTTCACAATTTTAAAAAACTGTAAAAGTTCGATAATCCCGAAAAATGTGTAAATATACGTCAAAATTTTATAACTTCGTAAATCCAAAAATTTCGCCATTTTCGAAAGTTAATAATTTCGATATATTGTAAAATTCAAAATATTGTCAATATCTTCGAAAAATCGAATAACCC
>JAPYZK010005331.1:0-17694 GCA_030522785.1 Platygaster equestris
CCCCCACTAGATCTGCCACTGAACACTGTTAACTTCCATGAATCTGGCTTAAATTGATTTTGGCTTCTGAAGATCACAATTCTGGAATACGGAATTCATGTTTTCATGTTTTTTTATTAATTAATTCGAAAAAGTTTTCATCAACAAGTCTTAAGACTTGACTCTTTATCCCGGTTATCGCCAAAATGACTGAAGTCGTGCCTTGTAGACACCATCACACATGATACAAAAATTTGATAACATCACCAGGTACAAAAAGTCATAATAGAGTATTTCAATGTCAGCCTTCGAAATTTGATAATATATGATCCAGCATCTTGGTCTACGCTCCTGGGTGTCGGAACACGCGCATCGTGGAAGACGTTGCACCGGGTACAAAAATTTAAGTGAATCGAATATTTAGATATCTGCGTTCGCAATTTTGTTGAATTTTAGTACCTGGTACAACGTCTTCCACGACGCACGAGTACCGTCACCCGAGAGCGTCGACCGAATTGACGGATCATGTAAAATTTCGAACGCAGATGTTCGAATATTCGGTTCACTTGAATATTTGTACCCGGTGCAACGTCTTCCACGAAGTGCGCGTTCCGTCGCCCGGTAGCATAGACCGGGATGATGAATCATGTGAAATTTCAAACACTGACATCAAAATATACTATTACGACCACTTTTTTTACGTGGTGCAACGTCTTCCATGAGGCACGAGTTTTATGACCCGGGAGCATCAACGGGAATGACGGGCCATGTTGAACTTCAAACGCTAATGACTCGAAATATTCGATTTCGTTAAATTTTTGTGTCTAGTGCAACGTCTTCTACGAGGCACGACTCAAGTCACCCTGGCGATAACCAGGATGCGTCGTCAAGTTTAAAGACTTGCTGATTAAGTTTTATCCATCAATAAAATAAACACAAAAACATATGCATGAACTTTGTACTTCAGAATAAAAATCTCAAGAAGCAACAATTTGACGTGTTAATTTCAATGAATAGAAATCATTGCATTTGTCAATCATGATAATTAACGGTGTAAAAATCTCTTTATGAAGTTGAGATCCACTTTCAAGGCAAATCAGGTTTTCGGAACGGAGGAACAAAACGTTCCGAAATAGCAGTTTCTCCTCCGTTCCGAAAAAAAACGGAGGAAAAATAATTTCATTTCCTCCGTTCCGAAAAAAATGGAGGAAGAAAAAAAAAATCTCCGTTCTTTTTCGGAACGGAGGAAAAAAAATCTCCTCCGTTCTTTTTCGGAACAGAGGAAAAAAAATTTCCTCCGTTCTTTTCAAAAGGAGATCGGAACTTTTTTTCCTCCGTTCCGAAACCCTGGTCGAAAGTGAGACAACCCTCAGAGAAAAGTTTATCTTTTGAGCATGCGGAATAAGGAAAAAAACGAAGGGATGCGACGCAAGGTTACGCCACGATAACGATACTCTATTTATAGGTACTTCAGATTTCCCACCGCATTTTTTCCCTCGTACGTTAAAATTCCAGTTTTCATCAATTTTTCGAGTAAAACCGTTCCAAAACGATTTTCATTTTGGCAGTGGATTTATTATTTTGTGTGAAGAGAATAACTTATCACTCTATATAATGAAAAAAACCTTATCGCCGCCGCCCTCACCACGTTAGCCCTTACCTAACCTAAACTTAGGTAAGGTTTGACTGTTCTCGCTCTAGCGAGCCACAACAAACTTCCGTCCTCGCTCGAGCGGACCGTGACAAATCGACCTGCGTCCTCGCCCAGGCGGGCCGTCATAAATTCACTTTCGTCCTCGCTTAAGTGGCCCGTGACGGATCTAAATTACTCTGATGAAATAACATTGTTTATGTATGAATTTAATTATATCTACGGCTTATGTAACATAAAAAACTGAAAATTGTCTCCAATTACTGAAAAGTCACTATGGCCCTTGCTCGGGTGGACCGTGACTAGAATCTTGATTTCTCAACTCGTACGCCACATAAATCAAAGATGTGAGTCCATTAGTGTATTTTAGATCCGTCACGGGCCACTGGAGCGAGGACGGAAGTGGTTTTGTCGTGGCTCGCTAGAGCGAAAACAGTCAAACCTTATTAAGGTTAGGTTAGGTTAGGTAAGGGCTGCCATGGTGAGGGCGGCGGCGATAAGGTTTTCTTCATTATATAGGTTATTCTTTTCTCATAAAATAATAACCCGATTGCCAAAATAAACATCGTTTTGGAACGATTTTACTCAAAAAATTTACGAAAACTGGAATTTTAACGTACGAGGGAAAACATGCGGCGGGGAATCTGAAGTACCTATAAATAGAGTATCGTTATCGCGGCATAACCTTGCGTCGCGTCCCTTTGTCTTTTTCCTCATTCCGCGCGCTCAAAAGTTGAACTTTTCGCTGAGGGTTGTCTCACTTTAGACTCGGTTACTCATAGACAACCCTATGTTTTCTGGAAACGCAGAATCAAACCTTTCGTTTGGTATAATTATCATCTCATCGAACAGCCGATGAAGTTTGACGCTAACAATGTTAATATAAATGTTAGAACAACCCATGTTAAGACCTTCCTGAGGGGGTGACAACCCTATATTTTTTTACTCCTCCGGTTATCAACTTCCGAACTGTATATTATTTATTTTATTAAAACCAATAAGTAGTTGATCTCCATAATTAACATCTTTGATGCATAATTTATGACATTAGGACCCGGCTCCGATTAGCCAACCTAGTCGTGTTTAGACATACTTAAAGTACATTCTCTGATGCGATTCCTCTCATTAACATTTGGGTGAAGATACCTTGCAGTGGGATCTCTTATTACAAAGTTTCTTAATAAGACTTCAACCTTGAAGTTTCGGAATTTGAGTTCGGACTTGATGATTTTTGACAGAACGTTAAACTTGGGATTTCGAAACTAAACTGTTAACTTGAAATTTCGGAATTCAAGTTCAAACTTGAAGTTTTCGAATTGAAATTCAAACTTGAAGTTTCGAAACTGATCTTCAAGCTTGAAGTTTCGAAAGTTATTTCAGTCATCAAATCTCGGAATTGCACTTCAGACTCGAAGATTCGAAATGGAATGTCAAACATGAAATTTCAGAAGCAGACTGCATCCTTGAAGTTTCGAAATTTCAGTTTAAACTTGAAGTTTTAGAATGAAACTTCAATCTTGGAGTTTCCAGATTGAACCTTATCTTTGACGTTTCAGAATTTTATTTGCAACTCGAAATTTCTGAACTGAACTGCGAAACTGACGTTTCGAACCTAAAATGTAAGCTCAAAATTTTAGAAGTTATTTTCATCATAAATTCCGAAATACACTTTAAACTTGAAGTTATGACATTTGAGAGTTAGAAAAAGTTTCGAAATCAGACTTTAACCTTACACTTCTCGTATTGAAAGTCGACCTGGAAGTTTCCGAATTCAATGTGAAACCGGAAGGCTCGAGAATGAAATGAAAACAAGAAGATCTAGAACGAAACGTAGAATTTCAAGCTATTGTTCGATTCTCAAACTTTGAGTTTGAGCTTCAATTGAAAATTTGAAGTTGGAAGTCAAGCTTTGATATTTTTAGTTTGCAGTTCAAATACGAAACTGTATTCGTGAACTTCAAGTTTGAAGTTCAATTCTGGAACTTAAAAAATTATAATTTTAATCACAAAAATCTATTTGGGGTTCAATCCGATTCATCCTAAATCCCGAATTTAGTTCGGGAACTTGAAGTTGAAATATATATAATATGGTAACCCCAAGTTGGAATTTCAGTTTCGAAACTTCAAGTCTCAAATTTCGTTCCGAAACTCACACACAGAACTTGAGAGGAAGTTCTACAGTATTCTAAAATCAGAATACAGCATTTAAAAAATGGAGAACTCGAAAATCGTATAATTAAATAATATTGAATACAAAAAAATAACTGAATGTATTACACAATCAACTTATCAGAATCCTGATCAATTCAACTTCCGATTAATTGATCAATCACACGGCCTTTCTCGAAATGATCAATAATAATCGATACTGGCATCCCAAAATCTATAATTTTAGCCATCATGACTTTACTACATATTTTTCGTCACTACCTTAATCTTGTCTTCCCGAGGTTTTGAAATTTTCTTGAAAATATGCAATTTCTGCCTGTCGGGCTCGAACGGCAACTTATCGATCCCATCGTCCTTCAATTCTGGCATCGGAGTATCCATGCCTAAGCCCGCCATTTCTTTGGTCTTCTGGGCAGCTTTGGTTTTCAAACTCGGCGGCGCGATTTTCAAGTTAGAAGGTCCGGCCAGCAATGCGTCTTCTAGCCTCGGAGCTTCCGTTTTGGCTTCCTTCGGGGTCGCACTTTTCTTGCTTTTCACTTCCCTCACCTTAAGAGTTTTTCGTGATTTTATGAATAAATTAATCGATTTTTAGTAGTTTCTGGTAACTTTCATAATGATCTAGTAACTTTCATAGTTGCTAGATAACTTTTTGTACGTATCTAATAACCTTTCGTCAGATTACAGTAACTTCTAGGTAGTTTCAATAAATACAAAGGATTTTGTATCAACATTTAGAGTTTCTAGTGACTTCGAAAGTCTTTAAGTGTCTTTTTGGTAGGGCTCTGGTCGCCTTGAGAATCGTTTAGGTACTTTTTCACAGGTTTGAGTAACTCTATCAATAATTCCGTAACCTTGTGCTAGTTCATAGTGATTTTTCTGCCATTTATAGAACTTTAAAAGGTTTTTCTAGTGACTTCAATAATTATACTGTCAATTCTGCAGAGTTCCTTATAGCTTTTAGAATAATCTTGTCACGTTTTAGAAGCTTCCCGTAAGTCTTTGCAAGTTGTCAGTGACTTGGTATAGTTTTCTAGTGATTTTTGCGGGTTTTTGGTAACTTTCAAGGTACACTCTGGCTATTCGCACCTAAACACTGGGCCACTGGCATTAACACTGGGCCACTGGCTTCAGTTTAACTCATCAGTTTCTAGGGACATTGAGTTAAATTTCCTTCTTTAGTTAACTCAAACGTTATTTGACCGAAAGTTTCGGTAAATTTACGTGTGGGTTTACTAAAGAAGGAAATTAAACTCAAAGTCCCCGTGCCAGTGGCCCAGTGTTTAGGTGCGAATAGCCAGAGTGTTCAAAGTAATCTCTAGTGATGTTCGAAAGGTTTGACAGTGACTTGCATACTGGTACAGTAACTTTAGAAGTGTTTTGAGTAACTCTGGGGGTGGTCTAGTAAATTTTCAAGAGTTTTTAGTAAGTCTGACTTGAAATGATGTTATAACTCTTTAAGGGTTTACTATTGACATTATAATAACAATCTAGTAGATTTCAGGAAGTTTATAATAATTTTGAGGATGATCCAGTAACTCAAATATAAATGAGCAATCGAATTTATACTCAGCAGTTATGTTTGCCAAGTTCAATAAATCGATAATATTCCAATTAATGTTATAAAGCGAGTTTTGCCCGACGTCGCGTTCATTCACACATGCACAGAGGTGCTCTTATCCCGTGTTTACTGACCTCTGACGTCATGCGCCCGAGCGCCAGTAGCAGTGTTTTAATCGAAAAATTCGTCAGAATTTTTTGTCGGGCAATACAGGCAGACAAGAAATTCGACGCTTTTCTTTTCTCGAAAGATTACGCACGCATAGGTAAATGTGTGCGTGTAACCAATGCCAACGCTCTCTCGAGAGGCGTTAACCAATCACGGTCGTGCTTCACAGCGAGGTCGGCCATCTTCCCGTTTCGCTTATGCGAAAAAATCCAGTGCCTGTCTGATTGGTCTAAAAAATGTCCATCTCGGCGCCTTGCCGCCAGAGTGCGCCAGAGGCGCCGCAGGTGGACATGAGTGGACACAAGTGGACTCGAGAGTCTCAGGACTGCTCGGTAGGGATGGTAAATATCAATAAAAAAATGTTTCAATACCTATCAATAATTTGTGTGGAATTATCGATAATTATCAAAAAGTATCAATCACTTCCCCTAACACTTCAGATTATAGAATATATACACCCATCTCTCGATTTAGTCACATCGTCCATAATTCAATCATTTGATTTAGTAGCGAAAAGAGGGGATCCTAGAGTTCCAATAGAGAGTCTGGCCATCTGCAATGTGTTAGTGTGTACGTGTCGATCGCTTGCCCCAAAATGGCGGCGGCACTCACACATACATTCGACGCGTACGTACAATCGCTTCTTTCTATTGGAGCCGCCATTTTGGATCAAGCTTTGGATCCAGCTAATCAAAAATTTGCGCCCGATAGCCAAACTCTATTTATAGGAACTCTAGGGGATCCCACCACTGCGCCCAGCGACAACAATGTTTTTTGAACGGCTAGTACGTTACAGCCTTTAATTGTCAATTTTGAATTTCCCGGGCAAGACGGCAAACCCGGTGGTGTCATGGTGGGGGGAGGGGGAGGTGGCTAAATCAAATGTTTTGTCCGCTACTAAATCAAGTGGTTCCTAAATCGAGAGATGGGTGTATATGTATTCCCTAGGGCGGAAATTTTGAAATCGCTTATAAGCAGCGAAAGAAACGATGCGAAACAGTGTAAACGAGACATAAGTGAAATCTATTCTAAAATCGATCTGTCGGTTCGTCGTTTATCATCAACTTATGAACAAAAAATGCCCCAAAAAAATCATTTAGAAAATTAGAGTTGGTTTAAAAACTAGGAATATCGAAAATTCAGTTAAAAAACATTTGTATTATCCAACCGATAAACATATCATTATTTGAAAAATTATCGATAATAATTGATAACTATTGATACATTTAAGGACTTTCGAGTCGGGAGACGAACAAAACAACAACAAATTGTCATCCACCTGTCATACAAGAGCGTTTGTTCATTGCTGGCAGTGAATCGTTGTTATGACAGGTGAATGACAATTGAGTTTTTTCGAATAATATTCATAATAATTGATCTTCGTGCCACGGGTACTAGGCAAGGGGCCTGCAATGTTAAAAAACTAAAACCTAGCTTTACTTGCGGGTTTCGACCAATAAAGTATACTTTACTGATTCTTTATAAAAAAAATAATACTTCTTTATAATCAATAAATTTTCAAGCACTCAGGATTATTCTAAAAATTTCTGTCATGAAAAATTACTGATATTAAAAATATATATATTTTTATTCGGTGACTAAAGTATTTCAACTTCGAACTTATTAGTCTTCTTGGAGATAATATAAAAAATAACAAATCACAATTTGAGAGTAATTTGAAAGTGTATACAAAAAATATTTTTTCTAAAATACCTTAACCATCTAAAGCGCGTTATTTACCAAATACACAGCAATGCAAAAATTTCGCATTGTGAACGATGCATTAGGCAACGCGTAAAAACACTTTAAGAGGGCTCGTAAGAATGGCAAAAAAGAGCAAAAAGTGCCTTCAACGGTAAAAATGTCAAAACGAGAATGGTGGATGTGTGGTAAAGGAAGAAAAACGGTCGATGTTTCCAGCTGAAAATTTTGCTACGAAAGTGACATTTGGCGATGTTTGTGACTGGTATATTGCGTTACGTAATTTATGAACGACTTAGCCTAACCTTAGAGCGTGTTTTCACCGACTCACAACGCGAAATGTTTGCGTTGCTCCGCATGTAATAAATAACGTGTTTAGATAATTTCGGTATAAAAAACTAAATGTTAATCACGGAGAAAAAGTATGACGTCTAATGGCGGGGCCAATATTTTCGAAACGAGGCTCCAGCAACATCGCGCTTTCGGTGCTCAATTGCCTACGCTTCGTTTCGAAAATATCGGCCCCAACGTTAAAAGTCATACTTCTACTCCTAGATAAACAAATAGATATTAAAAAATGATACATGAAAAAAACGCAATACGTAATTCTTACAAATTCAAACCATTTTTGATTTCCGAATAAATCTGACTATATCGACATTTTTCTTGGAAAATGCATAATTTCGCTATATATTCTATTATTATAAGTTACATATTATTGTATTATATATTATCAAGTATATTTTGACTATGCATTTTTAGAATATTTCGGCTTTTCCAGGAGTTGAGAATAATATTGCTTGATTTCAGGATAAAAACGTATTATATAAAAAATTAGCATTGAATAAATTATATTTTATCTGTCAGTTAAAATATAAATATTGTGCAACGTTTCTGGAGCGAAAAAGTGTGGAAACTTTACAAGTTTCGAAATAATCAAGATAATACAAAGGAATAGTTTTTTAAGAACTCAAGTTACATGTATGAATGAATTCAAACAGTAAAAATATTCATTTCTCAATTCTTTGATGTATAATATTCTGCTCGAAAAAATGTGGAAAATTTCGAAATAAAGAAGTTTGGATATCTACAATTTAAGTTTTGGAATTTCATCTAACATTGAAAATTTTTTAATTTTATATACACAGTCGAAAATTTACTTTGATATATACACAAATTTCTAATTATAAAATGTTCGTTTTTCACGGTATATTCTTGTCTAAACACTGTATTTCGAAATTTATAACTCATGAATCTCTATTATAAATTGGGTTAGCAGATTCATAAATTCCACACATATAAACTTTATAACGTACATTTAGAGACGTTGTACATATCAAACTCATGAAATATCAAGTTTCTTGTTTTTTAATTTTAAGATACAAATTCAGGAGATAAAAATTTCCAATCAATCAAAAATGGATGAATTTGTATTTAATTCAATGAAATATCGCACGGAAATGTTACAAAAAAAAAAGTTACATCCACAAAAAAATACTTTAAAAAGTAAAAAAGGTTGTCGGGCAATACAGGACAGAAACAATTCTATTGTTGAAAATTACAAAAAATACTGATATCAACCCAATTCAACCGTCGGTCAGATTTAAATTACATATCCAATTAGTCCCATACAAAAAAGTATCAAAAAGCCCCAACAAACCGCTTTTCATTAGCATGCCGAAACTCAAAAAGTTTGATAATTACAATATTGTAAAATCCGATCAGCTTACATTACTGATGAACAAGGTAATGCTCCACTTGTAGATCGTCTAAAAAGTGTGAAAACATGAAGATAAACGGTTTATCGGGGCTTTTTGTTACTTTTTTGTATGGGACTAATTGGATGTGTGATTTAAATCTGACCGACGGTTGAATTGGGTTGATATCAGTTTTTTTTTTTAATTTTCAACAATAGATTAATTCTATGTATCAACGCTCGAAACTTGGCCTAGCATTTGTTTATTTATCCCGTTTATGCATATAGCAATAAATTTGTCCGGATTTTCTTATATTTTAGAATAAAATATTACTCTATAATTTTTTTTCTACGAATTGAACAATTAAAAGTATGATTTTCTGATTCCAAGTTATCTCAACTTTCTTTATTGTTATCCTATAAATAAACAAAAAATCTCGATACGCAACTGAACTTTACGGAAGCGCTGAAGTATTACTGAAGTATTACGCACATTTTTATATGAATATTAATAGAATCGGACTATTATTAGCAAAGAAACAGCGAGTTAAAAAATATGAAAAATTCGACCGGTGAATTGATCCGTACGTAATCCGCGCGTTCATGGGGTTTTTCTAACCATTCTTCTCGTCCGATTATTCGATCCGTTCACTGAATTGTTTCCATCCTGTATTGCCCGACAACCTTTTTTAATTTTGAAAATATTTTTTGTGGACAGTACATTCTGCGACTAGGGCCAAAAGTGGCTGATTCGAGGCCGCATGAAGTTTCCGGCCCGAGCGGAGCGAGGGCGAAATTCTGCGGCCGATTATCGGCCACATTGGTCCGTGTTGCACATACTTTTTTTTCAACACGAGCCCTCGAAACAAGAGTTTTTATAGGCTCGTTTTCGCATGCCAAAAAGGCCGATTAGAGATCGATTGACGAAACCACGTCGATATACTGTGTAATGCGGTTTCGAAAATTGTCCACTTCGAAAAAAAACTCATACAAATCTAACCGGGAACGAAAAGATTTATACTCATTCATCACTTCCCGTAATGATCACATTGCGCATTAGTAATAAAAATTTGGATGTATGGATTCACTTGTGCGTGAATTAATTGTGAAGCTGACGGTGAGTTTAATATATATCTATATATATATACTACGCAGTTCCGAAAAAATTATCCATGCAGTGTTTGAAAAGTGTTCCCAAACATTCACAAGGGCCAAACATATTCATCCTCATTTGTTTGAAGTCGAAATCTGTGCGAAAAAACTGTGAGAAATTATTAGTTAACGAGTATATTCACGCGAAACTTTTCAGCTGTCGAGTTCATTTTTGCCCGCCGGGCCAAAAGTTTCTAGGAGCCCTAGGGCAAAACCACACTGCGCATGAGCACTCGCCGCTTCGCGTCATCGGCCTCAAATAGGTCACTTTTGACATACGTAAACGGACTAAAAATCTCGCGTTTTGAGTGCGCGAGTTGAAAAAAAAATTTATATCGTACCATATTTTTGAACATTTTTCGACGAATAAACAATTCTGCAAACACTTATGTTTGTTATACAAACATAAACACTATAGTATAAATCTGTATAACTGGTTTTTATAATATATTTCAAATACCCTATTCCATTCGTAATAATCATTCAATCCAATTAAATAGCGCCCATCTCTGCTCACCTTGTCCAGTTTGAACAACTCTTTCACCCCTTTCTTCTTCTTGTTCTCTTTGTCAAGCTTGCGACCGTCCGGTGTTTTCTTAAATATTTTCTTTGGCTTTTTGTCAGACTTGAGCTCGGGCGGAACCATGGGATAGGAACTCGGTGGCGGGGAGTCTGAGCAGGCCTGCTGGGGCGTCCTCGCTTCGGGGAGTTTGCCCTCACGGGCCGGAGATATGAAGCCGGAGGTCGTCATGATGACGCTGTGAATCTCGCGGAGTGGGCGCGTCTCGCCCGGGGCCTTCATCCGCTTCATCAGCGGGCTGTCAAAGGACACGACGTCGTTCGGCCGCTTGAACACGCATTGCGGCGACGACACTTTGTTCAGGGACGTTTCCATGGAATTCGTTGGTTGAGGGATTCCGTTGCTTTTGGGCCTTTCTGGACTTCCGTCCTCGGTGCTTTCGATCTTATTATCTGCCGTTTCTTCGGAGACTGGACAGATTAGACATTGCAGACTTTAGAACTAACGGCGTTTCGGTTACTTTTTTAGAAAATGATGACTGTAGTTCAATAGTGCTGCCAGAACAGATCGTTGGGTAATTCCATATAGATTATGGCATGAAAGGTGGAGGGAAGTATTCAAAATCAGTAAAAAAACTGCTTCTGCTAGAATTCTGAAGAATTGTTTTAAAAATTTCGATTTCAAAATAAATACGTACTTTTATTTGAAGATAGTGCAATCTATTGAAATGAGTGGATTATGTGAGATCTTACATGTGGAATATTTTGAGAAATTTCAAAATTTGAAATATATCAATTTCCAAAAGCTCGATAGAAAAACTCGAAAACAAGAAAGCGAAAATCTGAGATTCTGAAAAACTCATTGAAAAATTTTGTATTATCCGCATTATAAAATGCGTAAATTTAAGAATTCTATGTTCTTGAATTCCAAAACTACTCAATCATCGAAAATCACGAAATTCACATTTCAACACTCTAAGAATTAAGAATATTCACCATAAGAATTCAAATAATCCAAAAACAAGACAATTAAATTTTCACGAGTTCTTATTTGAAAGCCTAAAATTCAAAACCAAAAATTATATTGAAATTTTCTAATGATATTCTACAATTTGGAAATGACGTAACTTAAAAAATATAGATGTGCATATTTTTTGAAATAATAAGTAATTAAAAAAATGTAGCGAATTTGGCCCTTTAATGCAACACTATAAAAATGTAAAAAAATGGAACTATCGAAATTTGAGAACCTCAAAATTTAACGGTTTTGAACATTTTCAATTTTGATACTAAATACTTTGGAAACTGAGATCCTAAAACAATAGAAAATCACATTAAAAAATATCAAAAATCAAAGATGATACAAATTCAAATGATAACATTAAAAAACTCTAAAATTTAATTTTCTCGTATCCATAACTTGGAAACCAAAAATCATTTCGGAATTCGCAGTAATACTGCACGATCTGAAAATGGCGAAACTTGGAAAAAATTATGCCCCAAAAGTGTGCGTTCCAAGAAATAAATAATCTAGACAAGCAACCAAATAAGCAAAATACAAAACGCCCTGGGTTGGGACAGATTGATAGAGATAAAGAATGAGGTAAGATTCCTTTGATCATGAGGCATGAATAGCTACAGTTAAAATAAATTCCCTGCAGTTTACTCTAAAATATAGATGGAAGTTACTTTTCCCAAACAGAATAAAATTTCATTTCTTGTTCGCATTGATTTTTTTTTATTTTATCAAAATACTTTCGTAAAACTAAAAATATCAACTTGCAAAGAATTAGATTCTTTAAATATTGCTATTATCTACAACTTGTTCAAATTACATTAACTATGACTACTATGAGTAAACAATCATTTTCTATACGGATACAACATTCCATAGTTAGGATAGATTCATTCCCTTGGTTGGGCCACTTTGCGCATGCGCGTTCCATTCTTTAATTGTATCAGTTTCGGTGTTTTGATCCCGTAAAAAACAGCAATGTAAACATTTTTTGTTGATTGAAATGATGTACAAAAAACATTCAAAAAATTGTTTTTTCTAAAATTTTAAAATTTTCCAACTAATATGTAACGATTTCTGGATTTATTTATTTATGAATTCAATGATTTTTCCTCATTCTTTCTGTTTTATACTTCTTATTTCTATAAATTATTGTTGAAAACTAAGTAATTTGGCAATAATATCAAACATTATTTCGTTAAGATTTTAATAGGTACCTAATAAATGAAAAACTTTGTTGTTATTGACTGAACTGAATTTTCGAATTTGAAATCGTAACACTTACATTCAAGATTTGTTATAAGTACAATTTTGAATATTTGAAAATATGATGAGCGAACTGTCTTGTGGTTAAGGATTATATTGAAAATTTAAATGAACTTATAAAAAATAAACTAAGAAATTTTTATTTAATGCATCTCCTTTCCCCTAAATAGTCGCTTGACTTTTGAGCTTCCTTAAACTATATTGCACTGGTTTATTTGCAATGCTAGTTCAGAATTAATATTGAAATAAAGTGTCCCAACCAAGGACCGAGTGTCCTTGGTTGGGACGTTTGCATAGCCTTACGAAAATTATTGTGGAATCAACAGTTTGGTTTAATGTTCGACATTATTTATTTCCAATCGTTAGTTACGCATAGAACTTTATGTTCAAGTAAAAAAGGTATAACTATCAACGGATTTACTATTTACATTGACGAAAAACAAAAAGTGTCCCAACCAAGGACATCTTCCACTACAAAATTGGAATTATCTTAACTGGTAAACCTAATGACTAAAAAGTCAACAATTTGCAATTTTAATAAAGATATTTTGGAAACTGCGATTCCAAAATGAAAAATGTTCCATTATTTATCTATGATCAAAAAACGGAACCAATCGTGCGTGTATGTAGAAACATCTTTGATTTTTCGAAAAGTAATGGAATCGATTTTAGGATTCAAAGGAACATTTCTCATATAACATTCTCACGAAAAATGTTTGAAAAAGATATGCCCACTCAAAAAATTGTCATATTAAAAAGAAGCCATGATGTGTGACGTCATTATTTATGTTTTAACACAGGCTGGTATACACCGACCAATGGCAGCACGTTTCAAGTAGAGTTGGTGAAACTTGACTTTTAACAATAAAATATGAATCAAGTATCAGTATCACATCAGTCTCAATGGTTGTATTCGTAATCAAATGATTCGAATAATTTATTCAACAAAAACGACAAAAATTTTTTTTGTAGATGTGTCTCTCATATCATAACATTAAAAGTCATTTTAAAAATCCAATTATGATCCAATCAAGTCATACATAATGATAATCGTGTATTATAAGCATTATCGCGCTTATAAAAATGATAATTACTTTCCGCCTCCGGATACATGGCAGGCAAATGTTCATGGACATGCACAGGCCTCGTAACAACTTCGCTGCTGCCAGGTTTCAAAAAATTCAGATGGTTCTCTTTGTGCACTGGCAGCTTTGGCACGGGAACAATGCATGGAACGGAGTCCACGTTTTGCACGTAATCCATAAGTTCTTGGACATCGATGTTCAAGTGTTGAAAAGCTAAACCCAAGTCGTCGAGGTTCGGTTCTGTGCGCCCATCTGTTAAAGAGGAAAATTCATGAATTTGAAAGTCTACAACTTTCTGAACATAAATTTTTACGCTCCAAAAAATTCAAGTTCATGAACTTGAAATTAGACAATTTAGGGAGAAAAAAAATTGCAAATTTTAGAATTGAAGACTTTTTTCGATTTTTAAATAATCTTTAATACACTGAAAAAGTTAACTGATCGGAATCCTCGAAAGTCTAAAATTTGCTGAACATATTTTAAAGTTGACGAACTTTGGATTGCAGAATTTGTGCAGGAAGAAAATTTGAGTTTGAAAAACGAAAAATCAGAAGACATGGAATATAATTGATGAAGCGGATTATTGGCGGGTTAATAGAATTTTCTCCATTTTTTTCGTTTTTGTTAACGAATTTTTAAGAATGAAAGGTTTTTTGGGGAAAAAACCTTCAATTTTCGAAAATTGGTTGGGAAAATGATAAAAATTGATAAATCATGTGGAATTTCAATTTTTTTTTTACTTAAAATTGAATAATTGAATTATTTGCCGATTTGAAAGATATGAAACGTCCCTAGAGATTTTGGTTTTTTTTAAACTTATGATAAACATGAATTTTTTATAAAATTTATTTTATAAAACTTTTATCCAATATGTAATTTTTTATAAAATTTATTTTATAAAACTTTTATCCAATATGCAATTTTTATGAAGTTATTTTATAAAGACGTGATAAAACAATTTTTTGATACAAATCCGAGATTTAAGAAGAAAAATTTTTATGACGTTTTTCTGAAATCACTCTATTAAAATCGCACGTTTTATAAAATCGACCTTATAAAATGTTCATTTTTTAATAAAAACTACTCAATAATCTGACAAGGTTTTTATAAAACCTAGAATTATTGTAAGTTGGAGTTTAAATATTTAGACTTTCCACTTACAAACTTCGGCATATCCGTGAGCAACTTTTGAGATCTTTAGAATGTACTCTTGCATGAGGTCGACCAGGAACTCGTAAGGGTTGGAATTTATCGAATGCCAACCTATTGTTTGACATATTTGAGCTACCACTATCCTGAGAATACTCCGAGTGTACTCTGTCGTCATTTTGCTGGAAAAAGAAACAACAAATGTAAAAAACAACATTGATCAAACATAGAAAATTCGTAACACAAAATTGCCACTGTCTAATATCAAAACATTACGGTCCTGTTTTTAAATGTTTGAAGTTCTGGATTTTTGAAACTGACTGCATATGAATTGTTCTCAAAAATATTCGAGGTTAGACAATTTTGAAATCTGCAATGCATGCGTGGGGATTTTTTGAAGCTTGTGCCCAAATTTGTAAAATTTGTAAAATTTTGTTCAAGATATTGAATAATATAAAAATTTGAATTTTAGAATGTTATTATGAGATGATTTAAGAATTCATAACTCCAAATTCGAATTTCCAACATTTTTAATTGCTGTAATTCAAAATTTGTTTACTATTTAAACTAATTTTTTAAATGTGGGCTTTTTCAATTTTCAAAGTAGAATTTGCACGCTCCCAAATTATCGAATTTGGAACTTTACTAAAAATCCAAAAATATGAAAATTTTGAAATCAAATCTCATGAAAATGAAAAAACATTTAAATTCAAATATCGAAATTTTTAAAATACAAAATCAAATTATTTGTAAATAATTTCTAAATTTACATACCTATATCTAAATTTTGCACTTTGAAATTCCCGATACTTAAAATTTGAGACGTTTTTCTAGACAAACTTATTTTCTAAATATTGTGAAATTTTTTTATTTCCAACATATTACTTGCAAGTTTCTAAGTTTAGGAATCTCAAATTCAAATTCAGTTAATTTTGAACATTTAACTATTTTTTTAATCAAATTAAATTGTATTCCGTAAAATTCAACTGTAAAGTGTTTACACCAAATTTGGAGATGCACGATATAATAATTCATATTTTGAAATTTCCTAAAATTTCCAACTTTTAAAAATCCATCGTATATTAAAAATGTCATAAAAAGTTTCATGCCATAAAATTTTGAGAAGAAAATTGAGTAAAACTTTTTTCTGTCTCAAAATGTTTTACAATTTGTCCTAAATTCTGAATTTAAAAAAAAATTGCAAATCAGTATAAAGAAAAATAAGCAATTCTCAATTTTAGAATTTCAAATTGCAATTCTAGATACATCAAATTTTTGATAAATGATAAAATTAAGAAATAAAGGCAAAAAAGTTACTAATTAAAAATTTGCAGGAACGATGAAATATTTGCAACTTGAAGAATTTGAAAACTTATAATTAAAATTTTTAAATGTGAGTAAAAATCCAAACATTTTGAAATTTGAATTCAAACGATATGGAAATACATCAATCTATTTTCAAGCGAGAAAATGTGTTTCCCAAAAATTTTCATATTTGTTGAAAAATTGCGACAATATAAACAGTTATGAAGTTTACAGGAGCGAAAACATGTAAGACTAATTTAAAAACTGAAAAAAAGTATCAACATAATCACATAATGCGAACATATTCAAGTTTTGAATTAAGAGTTAATAATTTGTGTATAAACTTTTTTTGAAATTCATAAAAAAAAATTCATTTCAAAAAAATAGATGAATGCAGAAATGATTGAATTTCAGGTATACGACCATTAAATTCTCATTCGAAAATAAATGTGAAGTGATAAAAAAAGTATAAAATACAAAGAACATTTTTTTTGAAATTTGAGGTTAAAAATTAGTGAGCAAAAAATTGTAATCGACTTGAAAATAATTGAATTAAATCAAGACATCATAAAAATCAAAAACTCATTATTTGAAGGCAAAATTTCATGCCACGAAACGCAACATAACTAAAATCACATACTAACAATAAATTTTGAGTAAACTTTGAAACCAAAATACCAATCGCTTTTCGAGCAAGTACGATAACGGCTTTGATAATTACAAAAATTGCATCGAAAAAAAGCAAATCTAAGAAGCTAAAACTTGTTCAAATCCAGAAGTGTTCTTTACAACGAATTTCCATCATTCAAAAATCGTAAATTCGTATTGAACATGAAAAGTTCAAAAGAAGAAAACCCAGAGTGCCAAAATCTTCGATATTTACGGGTATAATAAATCGAACAACTTCTGTTTTCAATAAAACTTACAGACAAATTCAACTTCCAAACTCAGTGACAACAATTTAATTGTTTTTGGAGAGCAGCTTCTGGACAGTCACGGACAGTCTTGATGCCTGGGCGAACATTAATCTGCATTAATCAACAATAAATATCAATAAATATTGACGTACTGTGCAGTTGAAATCAGTTAAAAGTTTGACAATTTTACACAATCGGTAGCGTCGGTAGTCATCATTTGGCCCCGAAGTGCCCGAAGTGGCCCGAAGCAGTGTTCCGAACTTTCATGCCTAGGGAATATGCCACTCTGATTGTGCTCCAGTGAGACCAACTTTACGGCGCCAAAATTCCGGTCATTCGGTGTTCTTGAAACTTTTCATCGCGT
>JAPYZK010005332.1:0-11214 GCA_030522785.1 Platygaster equestris
AAATTTTTCAGGATTTTTTATGGTTTCGAAAATTCACGATACTTTGCAATAAAGACTGATTTGGGAAAAAAATAAACGAATTCGCAATCGGAGAGTTTTTGAATTTAAAACTAGTTCGAGTATTTTGAAAGGTATTTTGAAATTTCTAAAAAATTTTTTGAATTTTTCATAATTTTTTATCGCATTTTCATTTAGATTTTTAATGATATTTTTGTTTGATTGTTTGGATTTATATTTCGAAAAACTTGATTATCCTCAACATTTTAAACATTACAAGATTTTTAACAATTTTCGGAACCTTGCAATTTTTAAAGTTTGGAGGATTTCGGCGATTTGAGAAGTTTTTCGAAGTTTAGAAATTTTTTAAATTTCAAAAATTTCGAAGTTATGATGAAGTTTTTAAAATCTTCGAAATTCACAATATTTTTATGATTCTTGAAATTACGGAAGTTTTACGAATTCTTAACATTTCGAGAAACTTGATTATTTGGAATATTTTCATTATTTCAAGATTTTTAACAATTTTGAGAATTCCTAAAGTTTGAAGAATTTCAATGAAATTGAAAGTTATTGAAATTTCGGAAATTCAAAGGATTTCAAAATTTTCGCGAACTTCGGAGATATCTAAAAATTCCAGAAATTCTGTAAATTTACGATAGTTTCATAATTCTTGAAATAACGAAAATTTTGCGAATACCTAACATTTCGAGAAACCTAATATTTCGTAATTTTTCTAATATTCCATTATTTTCAACAATTTCAAGAATTGAAACTAGTTCAAATATTTTGGAAGGTATTTTTAAATTCTGAAAAATTTTTGAAAGTTACCAGATTTTTAATTCTAAAAATCCTCCAAACTCTTAAAATCCCCAAAATTTCGAAAATTTCAAAATGTTGAAAATGCTAAAAATTATTAAGTTTCTCTCAAACTTTGACACTTGTGAAAATTAGTATTTTTTTCAAATATTAATCAAAATTTTCAAATTAGTACTTTTTTTCAGAATATTCATTTTCAAGCAAGTTCCGAGTTTTACAGAAAAAATTCCCAATTGTCCATCATTCGGAATCCTGAAATTCCGAAATAATCCAATTTCAGACATTTTTCAAATTTCGATGCAAATTAAACGAAAATTCGGATATAAATTTCTCATAGTAAAATTTCGAAGTGTCGAAATAATCCAATTTCATACATTTTCCAAATTTCGATGCAGATTAAACGAAAATTCAAAAATTGATTTCTCATAGCGAAATTTCGAAATGCCGAAATAATCCAATTTCAGACATTTTTCAAATTTCGATGCAGATAATACAAAAATTCAAAAATAAGATTCTCAGAGTGCTTTCTGAATACCCGGACTCACAGAATAATTTCCGTAAAATCAACTCAAACTCAAAATTTGACCAAACTACATTTTTTCAATTCCCTGTACATCAAAATCACGAACTTTGACAATCCCGTAATTTTTACGTAACTTTTACGTCGAGAACAGAAGACTTTAAAAATTCCTGACGAAGCAAATTCGTCGGTGAAAAACAATTTCCTTTTTTTTTTCGTCCTCGGCTGTCGCAGAACATCGGGAAAAACTTTTGTTTCCGACGATTCTGATCGAAGTCAAGTGCGAACTTAATTTACAATTCGATGCGACTTTCAATCAGAATTCAGAGCGCAGTCAAATACGCGAATTCGACGCCTTGCCATGTTTCTCACGATTCTCGAGCTCGGAAAAAATGTATATTTTCTGATATTCTGGCAGAAATGAAGATGCACTATGATATTCTATGAACATTTGGAACCCTTAAGTTTTGCATCATTTTTAACCTCAACTGTGAGCTCAAGCTCAAACCGAATTTTGAAGTCATGATTTCCAAGTTGGGAGTCATCAATTTCAAGCGATGTCAAACTTTAGACGTGTCAAAATTCGATTACCTGTGATCTTTGGAATTCTCAAAAACTTTAAAGTTCTAGGACATTTTCGAAAACTTCGAAATTTTGAAATTTTGAACTCACAAAATTTCCGAAACTTTCAAAACTTCTTTTAATTCCTCTAAACTTCACGATTTCATTAAATTCCAAAATTTCCGAAGCTTTGGAAGTTCCAAAATTTTGACGATTTCCAAAATTTACAACTTCGAAACTTTAAAATCTTGTAATGTCAAAAAATTTTTAATATCTTTGCTTAAAACCTTCGAAATACTTGTAAGTATGCGGAATTCCCAGAACTTGAAAAATGTCGAAACTTAATGATTTTTCATTTTCAAAATTCTTTAAAACTTCCAACTTCTTCGAGATTTTCGAAAACTTCCAAATTTCGACATTGAAAAACTTCTGGAATTTCAAAAATTCTAGGCTTTATAACTTAAAAATATTGGAGCACTTCAAAACTTGCGAAATTTCCAGAACTGTGAAAATGTCGAAACTTGATAACTTTTGATTTTAAAAATTCTAAAATTTCAAAGTTTTTGAACATTCTCGGATAATTGAAACTTCCAACATTTCAAAAACTTGTGAAATTTCCGGAACTTCCAAAACTGCACAACTCCATAACTCTTCGAAAATTCAAAATTCCAAAGCTTTATAAATTCTAAAATTTCTAAAGTTCTACAACTTTAAAAAGTTAGAAATTTCTAGACTTAAAAACTCCAAAATACGTACAAAGATGTTTCTGAATTTATGAATTTACGGAGTTTCAGAATTTTATGGAATATTTTGATTTTCTGAAACTTTCAAGATTTAGAAGGAAAGTGTTATCAAAAATTTGAAAACATTAAGGATTTAGTGTGTTTATATAAAAATCAACATTTTTTAAGTCTTTGATCGAATTATTTTTGATTGTCAAATTTTCGACAACTGTCGTGTTTTATGTAGGTAGAAAACTAATACGTAAATTGATCCTTAGTTAGGTTATAATGACCTGATTGTTAGATTTTTACGTAATTGTTGAATGTTTTCATTACCGTCGAATTTTTTTATAATTTCGATGGATTGTTTCAGACATTCGAAATTTTCAGAATCTTCAAATATTCAAAACTTTCGAATTGATAACAATTCCACGTTCCAGAAAATTTTTAGAGAAGAACATTTTTCGATATTCCAAAATTTTTAATGTTTCCAAATTTCGGAATCCACAAAATTGCGGAATCTTACAAAATATAATAATTTTCCAAAATTTTTAGGATCTGGAGGAAAAATGTTGTGACAAATTTTGAAACATTATGAATTTGGTGAATTTTTATAAAAATCAATGTTTTTTAAGACTTTGATCATATTTTTTTCAATCGTCTAACTTTTTAAAACTGTCAAGTTTTCTGTAAGTAGAAAACGAATACTTAGTTTAATCATTAATTGGACGATAACCTAATTATTAGATTTTTACATAATTATCGTTGAATTTTTCCATTATCGTTGAATTTTTCCATTATCATTAAATTTTTCCATAACTGATGAATTGTTTCCGACATTCGAAATTTTTGGAATCTTCGAATACTGAAAACTCTCGAATTGTGGAAAATTTCACGTTTCGGAAAATTTTGAGAACAGGAAAATTGTCAGTATTCAAAAATTTATGAATTTATATTATATCTGAATTTTCAAAAATTTCAGAATATTGAAAAATTTTCTCTTCTAAAAATTTCCCGAAACGTGAAATTGTCAACAATTCGAAAGTTTTGAATATTTAAAATTTCCAAAAATTTCGAATATCTGCAAAAATTAACCATTATGGAAAAATTCAAAGATACTAGAAAAATTTAATGTCAAAATCTGATAATTAGGTTATCATTATCAAATTAATAATAAATCTGAGCATTAGTTTTATACATACAAAAAACTCGACAGTTACAAAAAATTCGACAATCAAAAAAAATTTGTTCAAGGTCTTTGAAAATGTTGATTTTCATAAAAACTAACGTCCATAATGTTTTTAAATTTTCCCCAAGACTTTTTTCCCGAATCCTGAAAATATCAGAATTGTATAATTTTTCGAAGAATTCAGAAATTCTGTGAATTCACAAATTTGGGAACGTAAAATTTCAGAATATTTAGAAATTTTATTTTCTATAGAAAAAAAAATAAAACTGATAAAAATTTTCTGAACGTTAAATTTAAAATTGTCAACAATTCGAGAGTTTTCAGTGTTTGAAGATTCTAAAAATTCGAAATATATGAAAAAATCTATCAGTTATAAAAAAACTTGATGATAATGAAAAAATCCAACAATTATGTCGAATTCTAACAATTAGGTTATGATTATCCAATGAACAATTAATCTAAGCATCAGTTTTCTACCTACATAAAACTCGACAGTTTTAAAAAATTTAACAATCAAAAGAAATTTTATCAAAGACTCAAAAACTGTCGATTTTCATAAAAATCGACCGAATCCATAATGTTCCTAAATTTTTCTTAACACTTTCCTTCCAAATCTTGAAAGTTCCACAAAATTGAAATACTCCATAAAATTCAGAAATTCCGTAAATTCACAAATGCAGAAACATAAAAATTTGCAAATAAGAAACAACATATTTATTTTGTAAATAAAATTTTCTAAATTCGATTCACAATTTTACA
The DNA here is from genome assembly GCA_030522785.1 of Platygaster equestris. NCBI lineage: Eukaryota > Metazoa > Arthropoda > Insecta > Hymenoptera > Platygastridae > Platygaster > Platygaster equestris. The sequence goes on from JAPYZK010005332.1 coordinate 4,568, forward strand.
ACTTAAATTACAATTCTTAAAAATATTTTTTAGATAGTTAAATTGTACAATTTTATTTACAATTCGATTTCATTCGATCTATAATAATTCTGATTCAAAATTCACCGAAATTCATATGTTCTGAGTGAGACTAATCAAATTTCTGTAATCTTCAATTACGGGATTCGATATCCAATTTTATTCATAAAGTGGATAAAAAAAATTCCATATGTCAGATATCCCACATTTCCACTCTTCCAAAATGTCCATGAAACGAAAATCTCCAGGAAATTCCGAGCCGAGTCTAAAGACTCCGCAAAAACAACTTGTCGCTGTTTTTGCGAGACCCTACATTGTGATCGCTTCTTGTTCCCGGAGATTTCACGAGGCGAAAACCACGGGCCATTTGAAGTCCGCTTTTTCGCGATGAAAACGTCCCGTTCTGAAATGCAAATCAGGGACGAGAGCAAGATTTCACGCGGACGCGGATTATTTATGTCCCGCGAAAGATTCGTTATCAACTGAACATGTTTATACGTCTGTTCGCGCGATGACTCGACACTGAAATCCTATGCAAATAGTAATGCGGATGAAATTAATCCTTTGCGTCATAAACTGTCAACGCTGTGAATGTTGATAATTTTTCATTTCCCGGTGTAAAGTGCGGTAATGAAGGGGGGGAGGGGGTCAAAATAGGAGAAGGAGTTTTTTTGTTGTGTCGTTTTTTACGTTTTTACGTTGAAAAGTATATGAAAAATTGAGGATTTTTATGAATGTTGATTACAGATGTTTGATTTTTCGGATTTATTGATTCCGAGATTTTTCGAATTTTGTCATTTTTGCACCCAATTGAGAATGAGAATTTTCGGACTTGTGAAATTGGATGAGTCAGAATGATTTTTCAACAACTTTTGAAACTGGAAAATTTTTGGAATTCGTTTTTTCATGTTCTGCAACGAAAAGTAACAATTTATGAAGTTTTGGACGTTTGGATTTTTTTTCTCGCGAAAAATAATTTAAGTGCTGAAATTGTGTGGGAAAATCAAAGAAAATTTATTTAAACTGTAGAATTTTGTTGAGTATCATAGCAAAGATTTTTTTCGATAATTTCGATTACTATGAGATTGCTGGATTAATTTAGTACTTCTTACAAAATTTTACTCAACTTTCGTTGGAGGGGGGGGGGGGGGATGACGCCCCCCGTACCCGAATTTCCGGAAAATTTGGGAAATATAGTACATTGTGGAAGAGTATAATTTCGAGAAAATTTTTTAACATTTCTAATTTTTACGAATGCCGAAGTTTTTGAGAAAATCTATCATTTTTGACAATCTTAACATTTTGCGATTATCAACAATTTTGGGGTTTTTCAGAGTTTGGAGGATTTCGAGAATTTCAGACGTTTTGGAAAGTTTGTGAATTTTTTGAATGATTAAACTTTTAGAAATTTCTGAGTTGTAATAAGGTTTGAAAAATTCTGAAAATTTGTAAGAATTTCATAATTCTTGAAATTATGAAAATTGTACAAATTCTCAACTTTCCGAGAAATTTGATGATTTGAAATATTTTGAACTTTTTAAGATTTTAGTGTTTCGTAGATTTCGAAAATAATTAGAAATTTGTAAATTTCAATTATTTAAAAATTTCCGTAAACTTTAGAGATTTGTATATGTCACAAAAATATTGAGAATTTACAATATTTTCATAATTTTCAAAATTATAAAAATGTTGAGAATTTTGCACATTTCGAGAACTTCGATAATTTTTAACATTTTCAACATTTTTCGATTTTCGACCATTTCGGGAATTTTTAGAGTTTAGAGGATTTCGAGAATTTTAGACATTTTGAAAAGTTCGGAATTTTTTGAATGAATAAAATTTTAGACATTTCTGAGTTGTAATAAAATTTGAGAAATCCTAAAAATGTATAGGAGTTTCTTAATTGTTGAAATTATGGAAATTGTACGAATTCTTGACATTCCGAAAAACTTGATAGTTTGAGAAATGTTGCTCATTTTAAGATTATCAACAATTTTTAGAATTTTAGAAGTTTGCAGTATTTTGCAGATTTTGAAAATTATTGGAATTTGAAAATTTCGATAGTTTAAAAATTTTCGTGAATTCCAGAGATTTGTATAAGTTACAAAATATTGGGACTTTACAATATTCTCATAACTTTTGAAATGACGAGAATTTCACGAATTCTGCACTTTTTGAGAACTTTGATAATTTCCAACATTTTCAACATCTTTCGATTTTTAGAGTTCGATTTTTAGTTTGTATTTTTAGAGATAAATGACATTTTTTACAATTTAGATGATTTCGAGAATTTTGGAAGTTTTTAGAAGTTTGGCAATCTTTAATATTCAAAAAATTATAAAAATTCCGAAGTTTCAATAGAGTCTCAAAAGTTCTGAAAATGAACCACATTTTTATAATTCTTCAGATACTAAAAATTTTACGAATTCTTAACATTTAACTTGAAATATTTCCGAAATTCCAAGATTTTAAACAATTTCCGGAATTTTTGGAGTTCAAAGTATTTTGAGGATTTGAAAAGTAAACGGAATTTTAAACATTTTGATAATTTTACAATTTTCGTGATTGTAGAGATTTGTATAAGTTTCAGAAATTTTTGGGATCTACAGTATTTCCATAATTCTTAAAATTACGGAAATTACGCAAACTCTTCACATTTCGACAAACTCAATAATTGCCAACATTTTCAACAGTTTTGGAAATTATCAGAGTTTGAAGGATTTCGTAAATTTTCAAGATTTCGAAAATTCCAAAGTTGTGATAAAGTTATGAAAATCCTAATAATTAACAATATTTTCATAACTCTTCAAATAACGGGAATTTGAAGAATTTTTAACATTTCGAGAAACTTGATGGTTTGGGAAGTTTTCATCTTTTGAAGATTCCCAACAATTTTAGGAATTCGAAAAGTTTAAAGTATTTTAAGGTATTTGCAAGTTATTGGAATTTTGTAAATTCAAAGGATTTCAAAATTTCCGCGAACTTCGGAGATTTCTAAATGTTCGAAAATTCTGAAAATTTACAATATTTTCATAATTCTTGAAATAACTAAAATTTCGCGAATTCCTAACGTTTCGAGAATCTTCATAATTTCTAATATTTCTAACAATTCAAGATTTTTAACAATTCCAAGAATTCCTAAAGTTGGAAGTATTTTAAGAATTTTGAGAGTTATTGGAATTTTGATCATTCCAAGAATTTTATAATTTTCGTCAATTTCGGAGATTTGTGAAATTTTCCAAAGTTCTGAAGTTCCAAGTATTTAGAGGATTTCGAAAGTTATTGGAATTTCGGAAATTTCAAGAATTTTAAAATTTTCGTGAATTTCAAAGATTAGTAAGAGTTATAAAAATCCCGACAATTCACTACATTTCAATAATTGTTTAAATAACAAAATTTCACGAATTCTCTACATTTCGAAAAACTCGATAATATCGAACATTTCAAGATTCTGAATAATGAAGAGAATTTCAAAAATTTTCAATATTTTGACAATTTTCAGGATTCCAAAAATTCAAGACATTTCAAAGATTCGAAAAATTCCCAAAAATCTTCAACATTGAGGCAGTCTTCAAAAATCTTGGAATTCGAAAAATTTTATGAATCTCTAAAATTCTGAGAAACTTCTATTTCGTTCGAAAATTTTCAACATATTCCAAGATTTTAGACATTTTCAAACAATTCTAAAATTCGTTGAATTTTAAGAACTTGAAGAACTTTCCAAAATTTATAAAATTTTTAGAATTCCAAAAATTTCGGAAATTTCAGAGAGTCCAAAATTTCTTCAAATTCTGAAAATTTGGTAAATTCCCATAATTCTCTAATCCAACTCAATTTTTTTAATTCGTTGAATTCATTCCGAGTAAAAATCACCTTAACCCCCTCCCCCCCCCACGAAATTTCATGCAACTCAAAGTAGTTCCCAAAATCTTTTTTTCCTGTCATAATTCGATCACTCTCCACACACGTAATTAATTTCACGCACTCAATTCCGTTCACTTAAACTTCTTGTAACAACAAATCTCAATCCACAAACACCGGAAACCGCTCTGAATATCATGTTCTCCGAGTTTCTGAACAGATTTCGAAAATCGATTGTTTACTTGAAAATGAGATGAGCTCACTCCCGAAATTTTCCTCGAGCAAAGTTTGCTATGGGAGCTTTTGGGCGAACCGCGAAGCAAACTTTGATACAATTCCGATCGAACTTGATAATTCATGAATTGCCTCGAGCTAAGGGGAAAGGTTGATCAAACGCTGTTGTTCATTAAGCACTACTGCCGGAGCAAAATCAACCGGAAATATGAAAAATCGGAAAATAAACATTTGTTCCGAGTTTCGATGTGTGGAGAGATGATGAGATAATGTTTCGCTGGCGAAAAGTAGCTGATGATAATCAGTTTTGTTTTGGTGAAGTTTTGTTCCATGAACGTTTGTGTGGTTTTATCTGAATATAATTTTAATGTTTGGCAATGGTGGATAAATACATAGTTTTTTTTATTAAACTTCAGGATTTTTTGGATTACTAAGGTGAAATGCAAAAGTTTAGTGAAAAAGTTCAATTATTTGGAAAGGAAAATGAATTTTTACGAATAATGATCGATTCAAATTTTGATTTACATCTTACTTTTCTTACTTTTATCTGTGAAATTTTTAATACTACCTGAATTTCGATTTGAGTTATTCGCAATATTAAGAGGTTTTTTATTTCTCGAAAATTGGAAAAGTGTATTTAGGATGTTCAGATAGTGAAAATAAAACCAAGACATGTTCTGCACCCCCCCCCCCCCCCCCCCCCCCCCCCCCCCCCCCCAAATTGGAAAAAGGTATTTAGGATGTTCAAAAAGTGAAAACAAAACCAAGACACGATCCACACCCCCCCCCCCCCCCCCTCGCCAAAACAACTTTTTTTGGAAAAATCGCAGTATTATGGAAATATTTCTGATAATTCTAATGATAATCGATTTTTTAAAAATTTGTACAATTCCTGATATTTTTGGAATTCTAAAAGTTTCTGAAATACTTCAAATATTTACGATTTCATGATTGAAATATTCAAAATTTTCGAATCTTCGAAAATTATTGCATTCAGGAAATTGAGAATCATTCAAATTTTTGAAGATTCTGGAAAATCTCGGAAATTTCAGAATAATGGAAAAATTCGGAATTTACATACATTCTTAAATTTTACAAAATTATGAGAATTGTGAAAAAATTTAAAAAATTGCAATTTTTTCGAAATTCTAAAAACTTTCGAAATGCCAGAATGATACAAATATACGAAATACTGTTAACTAAGAAAATTCAATAACTCAAAAAATTCTCAAAACTTAAAGAAATTTTGGAATTATTTAAATTTCAGGAATTCTCGATATTATCAAAAATTTTCGAAGTTCTTAGATGATTAAAATATCAGAAATTGAAGGAACTATTGAAAATTTTCGAAAGTCTTGAGACTTTCAAAGTTTTTGAAATTTCCGAAATTTTCTACATTTTCAGAATCACAAAGGAATTGAAATATTCCGAGATTCCAAAACTTTTAAAATATCCAACAAATCAAAAATATACACAATCCCGATAAATCTAATGATGATCGAATTCTTCAAAATTTATGAGATTTCGAACAGTTTTGTAATTCTGAAAGATTTCGATATTCTTGAAATATTCCTGATTCCATAATTGAAATATTTGAAATTTTCATAACTCTGAAAACTATCAAATTCTTCAGAAAAATCGAAATCATCCAAATTCTGTAGAAAATTGGGAATAATTCAATTTCTCAATACTTGAACAATTCTCAAAACTTGTAGAAATTTTGTAATCATCCAAATTTTCGAAATTATCGATATTCTCAAAATTTTTTGGAGTTCGAGGATAATTAAAAAATTTTTAATTCTTAAAACTTCCCGAAAAATCAAAAATTCTTGAGATTTTCAAGATTTTTGAAATTTTCAAAATTTTTCCATTTTCAGAATCACAAAGGAATTGGAACATTTCGAATTTCCGAAACTTCTGAAATTTGCAATGATGATCGAATTTCTCGAAATTTATAAGATTCTTAACAGTTTTGGAATTCTGAAAGTTTTCGAAATTCTTGAAATATTTTTAATTTCATTATTAAAATATTTGAAATTTTCGGATCTTCAAAAACTATCGAATCATTAGAAAATAGAAAATTACTTAAATTTTTGAAGATTTTTGAAAATCTTTAGAATTTTAGAATACTGAAAATACTCGTATCGAAAGTTTACATACCTTCTAAAATTTTACAAAATCATGAAAATGTTAAAATTTTTCCAAAGTAGCAACATTTCTGGAATTATGAAAACTTTCGAAATGCCAGAATAATACGAATATACAAAATACTGTGATCTAAGGAAATTCTTTAGTCTCAATACTTTCACAATTCTTGAAATTTGTAGAAATTTAAGGATTATTTAAATTTTAGTAATTTTGGAAATTAATAAAACTCTTTGAAGTTCCACGATAATTGAAATATTCGAAATTATCGAAACTTCCGAAAATTATTCAAATTTTAGAAATTATGAAGATTTTAAAGATTTTTGGAATAAATTCTTCGAAGTTCCACGATAATTAAAATATTCAAAATTATTAAAACTTTCGAAAAT
>JAPYZK010005333.1:0-10038 GCA_030522785.1 Platygaster equestris
GTTACCCGATTGATTGACGCAACAATCGCCCTTAGAGCTTTGCTACGTACTTCAGGAAGTTAAAAACAAATTATCCCTTTCGTTGCTTCGATTTTCATCGCGATTGATTATGACTGTATTCGACACTTTTGTGAACAACAAATATACTGCAGCAATACACAGTTTTTTAGTTTTGAGGTCAGGGTTGGGAAGTTTGACGTTTCGATATATGTCGAGTCGCTCGTCCGCCATCTTGCTTCCATCATCCGTGCGTAAAAGGTCGCTAAACTGAGCGTGAGTGAGTAAATAGCTATAGGTCGTTAAGATGAGCGTGGGCGAAGAGCTTATTCGCCCTACTGATTTTCACAAGTGTCAAAGTTTTAGGGAAATTGATCGTTTTTAGCATTTTCAACATTTCAAGATTTTCAACAAAATTGGAAATTTTCAAAGACGGGAGGATTTTGAGAATTTTAGAAGGTTTTAGGAGTTTGAAAAATTTCGAGTCTACGAAAATTTCGAGAATTTCGAAGTCGTAAAAAAGTTTTAAAGATTCTAAAAATTTACATTATTCTGATAATTATTGGGATTAAGAAAATTCTAAGAATTCCCTAACATTTATAGGAACTTGATTAATTAGAATATTTTTGACATTTCAAACTAAGATGAGTTAATTGGAATATTTTTCACATATCAAGATTTTTAACAATTTTGAGAATTTTTCAAGTTTCACGTAATTTGAGGATTTTTGAAGTTGTCAGAATTTTAAACATTTCATGAACTCCAAAATTTTCTTAATTTTCAGATATTTGAAAAAGTTTTAAAAATTATAAAAAATTACACTATATTTATAATTCTTGGAATTACGAAAATTTCACAAATATCGAAGAACTTAATAATTTGGAGCATTTGGGATATTTCAAGATTTTCGACAATTTCAAGAATTTTTGAAGTTGAGACTATTTTGAGGATTTTTGAAGTTATTGGAATTTAGAAAATTTTTAGTATTACACGATTTCCGTAAACTTCAGAGATTCGTGATAGTTTCAAAACATCTGAAAATTCGCAATATCCTCATAATTCTTGAAACGAAAAAATTGCACGAAATCTCAACATTTCGAGAAACTTAATACTTTGTAATGTTTTAAACATTTCAAGATTTTCAACAATTGAGAGAATTTTGAAAGTTCGAAGTATGTTGAGGATTTTCAAAGTAATTGGAATTTTGAAAACTTCATAAATTTCAAAATTTTCGTACATTTCAGAGAGTTGTAAAAGTTTCAAAAATTCCGACAATTTGAAATATATTCATTATTTTTGAAAATGTAAAAATTTAACGAATTTTTCTCATTTCTCCTCATTTCAAGAAGCTTCATAACTTGGAACATTACGAGATTTTGAATAATTTAGAGAATTTCCAAAATTGAAAAAATTTCGGAGATTCAAAAAAATTTCAAAAATCTGAAGAAATAAGGCAGTTTTCATAATTCTTGAAATGTTGAAAATTTTACGAATTTCGATAAATTTTCTCAACTTTCTCTAGAAAATGCCCAAAACATTTTTCTCCCAATCCAAAAATCTCACTTTCATACCATCTACGTATTTCTAAATTCCCTGTCGAAACATTGCCAATCATATATTCCACATTCCACATCGAAAACATGTCGACATTCGAAAAAACCACGTATTACAAACTCACGTCGTTCCGCCTTGGAGGCTCTAAAATATTACAGTGCATTACGAGCGAGCGCAGTCGAGGACGAGGAAACGGAAGCGTTCTCTGGCTCACGTGCGCTGTGCATTCACGCGCGAGTCCGATAAAAAAAAGGGCAAGAAATGGAAGAGAGAGCGTTTGACGGAAGCAAATCACGAGAATAAGTACATAATATTACGAAGCAATTCCGGACCAATTTCGATCGTAATACGACGATAATAAGGGGAAAAAAAGTTTTCACTGATCGAAAAGTTTATTCATCTCTCTAAAATACGAACGAGTCAAAATGGGACAAGTGAAAGACAAGTATATGTGTTGCCTCATCAGAAAAAATGATGTGATGAAAAGTTTCGGACAATTCTTATTAAATTTTTGTGAGTACTAGACACAATGCGCGTCTGCATTTACGATTATAATTTCTTCGAATAATTCCTATACATGCTATTAGGAATATCAATGGGGGTATTTTATACTTTATATATGGATTTCTGACAATTCCTATCAATTTCCAACTATTTCCATGAATTTCCATCGATTCTCATGAATTCTCATCAATTCCCTCTGATTCCTATGAATTCCCATTGATCCCTATGAATTCCCAACAATTACTATTGATCTCCATTTATTCCCATCAATATCTACCATCAACTCTCTATTACAATGGATTTCTATCAATTATTATTTATTTTGATTTATTCTCATCAATTTTCGTCAATTGCCATCAAATTTCATCGATTCCCATTGATTTTAATCAATTCCAATCGATTCCCATCAATTTTCAAGAATTCCTATAAATTCCCATCCATCGTGCACTATCGATATCCATCCTTTATTTCCCATTAATTTCTATCAATTCCATATATCGTTTCCTATGAATGCATATGAATTTCCTATTTACTGAATCGGAATTTTCTATTTCCTATTTATTGAATAGTTGAATATTTTCAAAATTTCAAGATTGTCAACGATTTTGAGAATTCTCAAAATTGAAGTATTTTGAGGATTTTGGAAGTTATCGGAATTTTCGAAATTCCATGAATTTCAGAACTTTCGTAAATTTCAGAGATTTGTAAAAGTTCGGAAAATTCTGAAAATTTACAATATTTTCAGTTCTTGTAATTACGAAAATTTTACGAATTCTTCACATTTGAAGAAACTCGATAATTGGGAACATTTTAAGATTTTCCATAATTTAGAGAATTTCGAAAGTTTCCATTATTTGGACAATTTTCACAATTCCAAAAAGAATAGAAACCTCAAATATTTAAAAAAATTCCGAAAATCTTGAAAATCAAGGCAGTTTTCATAATTCTTAAAATTTTGAAAATTGTACGAATGTCTAAAATTCCGAAAAACTTTTGTTTAGTTGAAACATTTCCAACATATTCCAAGGTTTCCGACTATTTCGATAAATTTTAAAGTTATGAAGATTTCGAAAATTCTGGAAATTTTAGACATTTGAAAAAGTTTGAAAAATTCTAAAAATTCACAATTCTTCCACACTGATCGAAATTCCGAAAAGTTTACGAATTTCTGAAGCTTCGAAAAACTTGATAATTCTGAACATTGCGAAAATTTTGAGATTTTTAATATATTCCCTAATCATCAAAGTTTGGAGTTATTCGAGAATTTGAAAAGTCTACAGAATTTTGACAATTTCGAGAATTCCAATAATTTCATCCATTTCAGAGATTTCAAAAAGTTTTCATATTTCTGAAAATTTACGAAATTTTCATAATTCTCCAATAAATCTTCACTTTTCGAACTTGTTGAATTAATTTTGAGTTGAAAATGTGAGTAAAAATCATTGACTTTCCGTGTTCATAATAATTCTGATATTCCGTCTTATTTTACGAACGATTGAATCATTTTTCATTATAATTAATTACATAAATTATATGTCATTATCATTTTTTATGTTCATTTCGGTCATTTGTTCATATTCACTGACTGAGAGTTGATTCCAATATTTAATGTAAAAAAACGTTTTTCCTCTCGAGAAATCAAGAATGAAGAATCAACTTGCGCGGCGCTGCACGTTTATATACATAGATACAACTCGGGGTTCAAGGCTTATAATTACTCGAGCCACAAGTAGGTCGCTTTCTCCTCCACTACCCCACCATCTTACAAGTTTCTCGCTCGCCGTTTATTTCACTCTTGTTTGCTTCTCAAACAGGGAAATTGTATTTCTTTCTCATAAAACTCATCAATGATTTTTATGGATTTTCCAAACTGTATAGACAAAAAACATTCCTGATTCCCGAAAGTCGGACGAAAATTGACGAAGATAAAAAAATGCAGAAACGTCGATAAATAATAACCAATTTTTCAGAATATTTCGAAAAATCTCCGATTTAGGATGTTATATATTTTTTTCCGGAACATTCCTACTACATGTCTCCAAAGTTTCATAAAATTTAAAAAAATTCCGATTTTCGCAATGGAAATTTCGGAAAAACTTTTTACATGCACAAAAGAAGTATTCACGTTTTAATAATTTTGGAAGTTTGAAATTTTGGAATCTTGAAGATGAGAATTTTCGGACTTTCGGAAATTTTAGAGCTTTGGACATTTCGCAAGTTCTGAAGTTTTATAAGTTTCAGATTTTTGGAATTTCGAAGTTTCTCAGAATTTCAAAGAATTTTAAAGATGAAGATTTGTGAAGTTTTGGAGTTTGTGAAGTTTGAGCGATTTCGGAATTTTCGAAATTTTGGAATCTTGAATTTGTGAATTTCCGGAATTTTCTCAGAGTTTTAGAAATTTTGGAAGTTTGTCAAATTTCAGAGAATTTTGAAATTGTAAACTTTCGGAATTTCGGAACTTTCAGAGCTTTGGAAATTTCGGAATTTTTGAAATTTTGAAGAATTATAAAGTTCCGAAGTTTCAGGGTTTTAAAATTTTGAATTTTCCAAGAATTTTGGAGTTCAAAATTTGTCGAGTTTTGGAATTTTTCAAGTTTAAGTGATTTTGAAAGTTTCGAAATTTTGGAATCTTGAAATTGTGAATTTTCGGACTTTCGGAACCTTTAGAGCTTTGGAAATTTCGCAAATCCTGAAGTTTTGTAAGTTTCAGATGTTTGAAATTTTAAAGTTTCCTAGAATTTCCAAGAATTTTGAAGTTGAACATTTGTTGAGTTTTGGAATTTGTGAAGTTTGAGCCATTTCGAAATTTTCGAAATTTTGGAATCTCCAAGTTGTGAATTTCCGGAATTTTCAGAGTTTTACATATGTTGGAAGTTTTGAAATTAGGAAAATTTTTAAGTTGTGAACTTTCGGAATTTTGGAACTTTCAGAGCTTCGGAAATTTTAGAAGTTTTCGAAATTTGGAGAATTATCAAGTTCCGAAGTTTTAGAAGTTTCGGCGTTTTGAAATTTTGAAGGTTTTAAGAATTGCAAAGAATTTTTGAAGTTCAAATAAAGTTTTAGAATTTTTCAAGATGCAATAATTTCGAAATTTTTGAAATTTCGGAATCTTGAAGTTGTGAATTTCCGGAATATTTAGAGTTTTACAAATGTTGGAAGTTTTGAAATTTCGGAGAATTTTGAAGTCGTGAACTTTCCGAATTTTGGAACTTTCAGAGCTTTGGAAATTTCGGAAGTTTCGAAATTTTGAAGAATTATAAAGTTCCGAAGTTTTAGAAGTTTCGATGTTTTGAAATTTTGAAGTTTTTCAGAATTGCAAAGAATTTCGAAGTCTAAAATTTGTTGAGTTTTAGGATTTTTCAAATTTCTGTTATTTCGAAATTTTCGAAATTTTGGAATGTTGAAGTTGTCAATTGTTGAAATTGTTAAATTTATATTAATTTTGTAACTTTTGGAATGTAGGAAAATTTGCAGTTTCGGAAGTTTTAAAGTTTCGAAATTTTAAAGTTTTTCAGAATGCTAAAGAATTGTGAAGTTCAAAATTTGTTGAGTTTCAGAATTTTTCAAGTTTTAGCAATTTTTAGCAATTTCGAAATTCTCGGATTCTTTGAATCTCAAAGTTGTGAATTTTCGAAATTTCCAAAGCTCTAGAACTTTATTTTCCAAAGTTTCAGCAATTTGGGAAGTTTTAAAATTCTGGAGTTTTGAGAGTTTCAAAGTTTGTAAATCTTGAATAATTTGATAAATAAAATAATTTTAAACAATTACAGTTGAAAATTTCCAAAAAACTTCGACGTTTCAAAGTTCTCAAGTTTAGCAATTTTTGAAGTTTTAAAAATATCGAAAATTGTTGCCAAAAAGGGGAGGGGGCGGGGGGTTGTTCTCCGACAATCTCGCTGAAGTCGCGTTAATTTACGCGAGCATTTTCCGAGATTCTCGCGAAAGCTGCAAATTGATCACGAGGCAAAAGTGAATTTATACTACCGCGACTCGAGCTCCGTATATTATAATAATATTTTATCAACATCTGCGAAATCGCATTCGCATCCCACTCGATTCGCAAATCGAATATTCCTACGGTAAATACTATGGGATTTCGAAGTGTGTCGTTCCTGTCAACGTCCAATTCTCCAAAGAGAATTTTCTGTATCCATAATACATATAAAGCAGGGGTGGGCGATGATATTGCTCTCTCTCTCTCTCTCACACATCAAACGACTGTTTTCGTGAGAGAGAGAAGGACAGTTGCGTAGTTGTTAATCCCTGATAATATTATATTTTTGTATTGTATTTCAATATATCCTTTTATATTATACATAATACTATAATATATGTAATAAGGGATATTATTATAGAATAATATACAATATTATATTATTATGTATATTTTAAAGTCTATAATAATATGGTATTTTTATACTGTATATAATTTCATATTATATATAATTCCATAATTTATGTAATTATTATTATTTCATATATGTAATTATGTATATTATCGTAGAATAATATACATTATAATATAATGTATATGATATTATAGTATAATTATAATATATATTTCAAAGTCCATAATGATATTATATTTTTATATTGTATACAATTTTATATTATGTATAATACTATAATTCATGGAATTATTTGTGTATAATATATGTAATAATGGATATTATTATAGAATAATATGCAATATTATATTATTATGTATATTCTTAAGACTATAATAATATCGTATTTTTATACTGTACATAATGTCATATTACATACAATTCTATAATTTATGTAATTATTATTATTTCATATATGTAATAATGTATATTATCATAGAATAATATACATTATAATATAGTTATATATCATATAATATTATATATTCATTTTAAAATCCATATACTTTTTTAAATTCGAAATTAACGTGTGACGTTATTTAAAATTTTTTTTATACTCTGCTCAAAAAAATTATGCGTACCTACACGTATTTTTTTTTACTTTTTTAAAAAATGTGAACCTTTTTAAGCTCTATCGAAAACTCACAAAAGTTCATCAAGGTTAGACCTTTTTTTTCTATTTTTTAATTTACATCATTTTTATGGATAATTTAGTAAAAATTAATAAACTTAATTCAACAAAGCAAGAAAATATGAAAAACCTTGAAAATTCTTCAAGCTCAAAAAATTCAAAATTCCAAAACTTAAGAGCTTCATAATAAAAGGTTCTCCAAAATTTTGAAACTTAAAAAATTTACGACGCTTTTAAAGTTCCGAAACTTCAAAAACTTACAAAAATTCACAACTCCAAAATTCGTCAATAATTTTTCACAACTTAAGATCGCAAACTGTTGAAAATTTCGAAACTGTCACACTTCAAAATTTCGGAATTGTCCAAAACTTACAATATTTTTCTGAAACTTTGATAATTACCGAACTCAACAAATTCTGAACTTCAAAATTCTAAAAACTTGAACATAAATTAAATTTGTAAATTTTGAACTCAATAATTTTTCAAAATTTCAGAATTTCCAGAAATCTCAAAGGTTCAAAAATTCCAAAACTTTGAAAATTTGCGAAATACTTTAAAACTTCGAGATCGATCTTTAATTTTTTACAACATTAAAATGCCGAAATTTTGGAACTTCTACGCTTCAACATTTAAAAGTTGTCTACAATTTTCGATATTTCTGAAACTTCAAAAATTCCAAGACTTGACAACTTTTGAACGTCAGCATTTTCTGAAATTCTTCAACATTTCGAAACTTTAGAAATTTCCGAAACTCCGAAATTCCAAAACTTCCCAAATATCTAAAACTTTGAAAATTCCAAAAATTTACAAACTTCAGGTTTCCAAATTTAGAAAAATTTGAAATTACTCAAATTTCAAAAATACTAAAACTCAACAAATTTAGGACTTACTAATTATTTGCAATTCTGAAAAACCTCAAAATTTCAAAGCGCTGAAACTTCTAAAACTTTGGATTTTAAATTCCTAAGAACTCCGAAACTTCCGAAATTTTCATTGCTCTGAAGTTATAAAATTCCGTAAATTCACAACACCAAAACTCTCTAAAATTTCAAAACTTCTAAAATTTATAAAACTTTGGAAATTCCGGAAATTCACAACTTCGAGATTTCAAAATTTCGAAACTTTTAAAGTTGCTCAAACTTCACAAATTCCAAAACTCAACAAATTTCCACCTCCAAAATTCTTCAAAATTCTAAGAAACTTCAAAATTTCAAAAATCTGAAGCTCATAAAACTTCAGAAATTGCGAAATTTCCCAAGCTCTAAAAGTTCTAAAATTCCAAAAATTCACATCTCCAAAACTCTCTAAAATTTCACAACTTCCAAAATTTCTAAAACTCTGAAAATTCTGGAAATTCACAACTTCAAGATTCCCAAATTTCGAAAATTTCGAAATTGCTAAAACTTCACAAATTCTAAAACTTAACAAATTTCCACCTTCAAAATTCTTCAAAATTCTAAGAAACTTCAAAATTTTAAAAATCTGAAACTCACAAAACTTCAGAATTTGCAAAATTTCCAAAGCTCTCGAAGTTCCAAAATTCCGAAAAGCCACAACTTCAAAATTCACCCAAAATCTTCACAACTTCAAAATACATCCAAAATCCTCACAACTCCAAAATGCCCCAATTCCCAAAATTCCAAAACTCTTATGCCTACACACTCCAAAACTCAAAAGTTCCCAAAAATTCCCCAACCCCCAAAACTTCGAAAATTCCCGAACTCCATAATTCCCTAAAATATCTCAAACAAACGTTACTACAATTTCGAAAATTCATCGACGAGCACAAAAAGTGAATAAAACACGCACAGTTTCGTTTTTTAAAGTATATCACATCACTTTTATAGTAAGTTATTTCGTAAAAATGTATGAACAATTTTCCAACTCAACAATGCAAGGAAATATGAAAAATCAATAAATAAATAAATAAAAAGAAATTGATCAAAATAAAAATTCGATGACACGGATTATTAATGGGTTAGCAATAAATTTTATGATGGAATTGATTCTTTCGATTTTCACCCATTCAATTTTTGGCAATTATTTTTACCGAGAAAAAAAAAATGTTAAATGGTAAAAATCGAAAAAATGAATTTCATCAAAATAAATAAATCGATCCGATTCAAATTCGAAATTGAAAATCTCGGGAAATCGGATGTGTACAATGTGCAGCGAGAGCAGGTCTCTCGGATGCGGGGGTGTTTAGTCGGGGGTTGCTCTGCCGCCGTCGCCGCCGCCGCTGCATTGATCGGGAAGAGGCTCGTGCTCCCCCATTCGGAGCCCACCCCCCCCCCCCCCCGCCCCCCCCCCCCCCCGCCCCCCGCCCATGACATCACACGAGCATGCAACAAGCCTCGTTACGCGTCTTCCCGTATTAACGTGCACTTTTCGCAACACCCAGTTACGCTTTTTCCTGCAGTTCCAAATCATTATCTTTGCGAGTAGTTTTAGTCCATGAAGAAACTTGAATAGTATATTATGTTCCAAAGGGCAAAAAGTTTTTTTGGACGAATGCGAGTTTATGTTCCGAGGCGAAGCCGAGGAATATAACCGTATGAGTCTCATACGATTATAGTATGGGTCTATTTATATAGTATAGTATAGTCTATGTATAAGGTCTATGTATACATATTCTACAGTATACACACACACACATATATAGTATAGTCTGTATACTATAATCATACGATTATATTATACAGATTATACTATATATATAGACTATATATATATATATATATAGTCTATAGTCTATATCTATAGTATAGTCTATATACTATAATCGTACGATTTTAGTATGAGTCTTATACGATCATACTTATACGATTATATTCCTCGGCTTCGCTTCGGAATATGAACTCGTATTCGTTCAAAAAAAAATTTTGCTCTTTGGCACATACGATACTTTATACACCGAGGGCAATAAAAAGGTTTTTCGGGCCCGAGCAGGCCAATAAAGGACCG
>JAPYZK010005335.1:0-16348 GCA_030522785.1 Platygaster equestris
ATTGATTTTACTTATACTCAGTGAAATTGAAAAATGTTCAATTTTACTCGTACTTAGTTCAATCGGAAAATTTTTAATTCTACTTAAATTCAGCTCAATAAAAAATTTTTTAATTGTTATTAGGTATACTTAGATTTAAAAATTTTTGATCTTACTCATAATTAGTTCAATTTGAAAAATGTTTAATTTTACTTATACTTAGTTCAATCGGAAAATTTTTAATTCTACTCATGCTTCGTCAAAAATTTTTAAACTCTCAATTTGATTCGAATCGACAGACTGATTGACGGAAGCGGCTGTAACAGCTCTCGCGAGATCGCCACGAATGTCCCCTTCATATACCTTGTACCCGCGGCCTCACGCGAGCGATTCCCGGCCGCTAACGAGCGGCCCCGGAAAAATCCCGGACGCTGAATTATGAGCGGAGCGCCATATCGCACCGCACGTTTCGCGCTCGGGAAATTATTCGCCTTGCCCCGCGCGGGAAACGTGCCAAAGAAATTCCGCGGCGCCTTTTTTCAATGGCGCTCGTGAGCTTCGAACGTTATTCTCATCTCTTAATTGGGTTCGTTTTATATACGTTTTCGCGAGAGATTTGCGGTATACGGAAAATTATTCTCGAAAGGTCCTTCTTTTTATTGAATTTCGGAGATTTTTAAAAAATTTGTTTGGGTTTGATACGGAGTTTTTGGAATTTCTGGGGATTCACGCAAATTTGGAATAAATTATGTAATGTTATTTAGAATTTCTTTGGTTTCATCGCAGTTTTTTGGGGAATCAAGGAAAGTTTTCGAATTTGGGGATTTCTTGAAAATTATTTCTTTTCGTTCTTTAAATTTTCAAAATTCGAAATTTTGAAAATACTTTAGATGTTTGGATTCAGGAACATGAAATTTTCCAGCTGAAATAATTTTGAAATTTAGCTCTTTTCGAAATGTTTTAGAGATCATTTTGAGTTGTTCAGAATTTTCGATTGCCGAATGTTTTTAATCGAGAGAATCCGAAAATTATTGAGAATGTTTGGTTACTTTCAGTTTTTTTAGGAAATTAAAAAAAGTTTTCGAATTTGAAAATTTTAAATAATCATTTATTTTCGTTTTTTAAATTGACGAATTTTTATATTTTGAGGATACTTTGAATTTTCGAATTCATAGGAATACAAAATTTTCCAACTGTAGTGATTTTGAAATTCAGCGTCTTCCGGAATTTTTTGAAAATATTGTTAATTGTGCAGAATTTTCGATTTTAATCGAGAACTTGAATTTTTGAGTGTCGAATTTTTTTTTCATGAGGAGATTTTAAAAATTAAGTATGTTTGGTTTGGTCGCATTTTTGGGGGAATTCAAGGAAAGTTTCAGAATTTTGAAATTTTCGGAAATTATTCATTTTTGTTCTAGAAATTTCCAAATTCCGAGATTTCGAGAATACTTTGAAAGTTCAAATTCAAAAATATTAAATTTTCCAGTTAAATTAATTCCGAAATTTAGCGTTTTCCGGAATTGTTTGCTGATGATTTTGAATTGCTCAGAATTTTTCGATTTTAATTAAAAAATCGAAGTTTTCAATGTAAAATCTTTTCAATAAGTTCAAATTTGCAAATTTTCGGATGTTTGGTTTACTCGCAGTTTTTTGGAAAATTGAGAAAAGTTTTCGAATTTGGGTATTTTTGAAAATTATCTATTTTTGTTCTCAAATTTTTCAAATTTTGATATTTTCAGGACACTTTAAATTTTCGAATTCAGGCATATGAAATTTTCCAGCTGAGATAATTTTTAAAATTTAGCGTTTTTCGGAATTTTTCGCTGATCATTTTGAAAGGTTCAAATTTTCATTGCGAATCGAAAAATATAATTTTTGATTGTAAAATTGTTTTTCAATATAGAAATTTCGAAAATTTAGAATGTTTGGCTTACTTGCAGTTTTACGAGGAATCGAGGAAAGTTTCAGAATTTAGAAACTTTCGACAGTTATTCATTTTCATTCTCAAAATTTTCAAATTTAATGTGCATTTTATAAATTCAGGAATATGACATTGTCTAGCTGAAGTAATTTCAAGATTTAGCGTTTTTCGGAATTGTTTGAAGATTATTAAAAGTTGTTCAACATTTTGATTGCACTTAAGAAATTGGATTTTTGATAGTGAAATTGTTTTAATGAAAAGATTTCGAAAATTTAGAACGTTTCGTGTATTACGTACTTGCAGATTGGTATGAAATAAAAAAAAGTTTGTGAAGTTGAAAATTTTTTAAAAATATATAAATATCAACCCCCGAATATTCCCTAACACTCCACAATAATTGTATATTTTAGAATTTGAGAGAAATTATTTCTCCCAAATTCTAAAATATACCTTAAAAATCATAATAAATACATCTTCCGAACGCACTCTCCTGAACAATTTGCGCGCATTTCGAAAATTTAGAATGTTTGGTTTATTACGTACTCGCAGATTTCTGTGGAATCAAAAAAAGTTTTTGAAGTGGAAAATTTTTTTCAAAATATCAAAATCAAAATATTTAAAAATATAAAAATATCAAAGTCGTACGTAAAATTTTCATAATTATTGATTCAATGTATCTTCAAGTTCAAGTTATGTAACTTTTTGGGAATTCTCAAGATTCTGAGATCTTATACAATGTTGAGAATTTTTACAGAATGTTCAAAAATTTTTCTATTTCAGTGTCTTAAAAAACGCCAAAATCTTCAAGCTTTGTCCAAATCTGTCAGACAACCCCCAAATATTCCCCAACACTCCACAAATTCCCCCCAATTCTAAAAAATACCTTAAAAATCATAATAAAAAAATCTTCTGAACGCACCCTCCTGAATAATTTGCCCGCACTTGCCGGCTTCCGCTGGGAGGGCCCCGGCCAGGTGGTGGATTATGCGCGTTGCGGAGAAAACCGCCTAATCGCGGGGCTTAATTCGCGCATGCCAGGCCAAGTGCGACGTGGAAGAATAAAGCTCTCGCACCGCGCACATGGGTAGGATAATGAGGGGCGATAAAGGCAATCCAGTTATTAAAGCCGAGTATCAACGTCCTCCGCAGTCGGAGGAGCGAACGCCGGGCATACTGGTTTGCACCGTTCGCCAATTCGGACGTGCCATTTATACCGCAAGAAATCGAGAAGGAATCAACGACCTTTCGCTGGAAAGAGACTCGCTCGCTTTATGGCATTTTTATGCCACGGGAGGAAAAAAAAACGTCAGCCCCGGCCTTGGCAATCGACGGACCAAAACAAAATTGAATGGACACGCGTTTCATCCGCAGCCTTGCCGATAATATCGCCGGAATATAACCGATCGTAATTGGAGACCGGTGTGCTACCGATAAAAGAGTCCATTTATTACAAGATTTGGGTTTTTTTTTTTTTCAATATAGTTTTTGGCAAATGGGCTGCAGAAAATAATATATGGCCACGTTTGTCACTTTGAATTTTGTAAGTTTCTCAAAGACCCTACAAGATTTTACAAATTCCTTATAAGGTTCTTTATAGAATCTTGCAAGTTTCTTGCACAGTTTGGACTTTTCAGGAAACTTTATATTCGATATTTTCGACTTTAGAAAATTTCAATAAAGTTCACAGCTTGAATTTTGAAATTGACAACATTTCCATTCAAAATTCGAACTTTTATCCATTTATTTCCAAATTTTTGGGACTTTGTGTATCCGATATTTTCAGTTTTATAAAATTCTTACAAAGTTAAAAGCTTTCGAATTTGAAAATTCGTAACTTTTTCATTCAACATTCGAACTTTCATTCATTTTGGAATTTTCGGGAGTTCATATTCGATATTCTCGATTTTTGAAAATTCTAACAAAGTTAGCAGCTTTCGAATTTAAAAAAATTCGAACATTGATTCGTTTTGAAATTTTCGTGACTTAAAATTCGATATTTTTAATTTTAGGAGATTCCAACAGAATTAACAGCTTTCAAATTCCAAAATTTGTAACTTTTCCGTCCGAAATTCGAACTGTCATTCATTTTTACATTTTTGGGATTTTGTATTCGATATTTTCGATTTTCGAAAATTCCCACAAAGTTAACAGCTTTCAAATTTCAAAATTCGCAACTTTTTCACCAAAAATTCGAACTTTCATCCATTTTGAAATTTTCGGGACTTTATATTAAACACGTTAAATAATTTTAAAAAATTCCAACAAAGCTAACAGCTTTTAAATCCCAAAAAATTCGAACTTTCTTTCAATTTTCAAATTGTCTGGATTCTATACCCAATATTTTCAATTTCATAAAATTCCAACCAAGTTCAAAACTTTTAAATTTCAAAGTTTGCAAATTTTTCATTTAAAATTTGAACTCTCATTAATTTTAAAAATTTCAGGATCTTATATCCCACACTTTCAATTTAAAAATATTCCAACAAAGTTAACAGTTTCCAAATTTCGAAATTAGCAACTTTTTCATTCAAAATTCGAACTTTCATTCGTATTCCAAAATTTTCGGGATTTTATATTTCACACTTTTGATTCAAAAAAATTCCAACAAAATAACCAGGCTTCAAATTTCAAAATTCTCAACTTTTCCATTCCAAATTCGAACTTTCATCAATCCCAAAATTTTCAGGACTTCATATTCGACACTTCTAATTTCAAAAAATACCAACAAGGTCGAAAACTTTTCAATCCCTGCAAAATTATTCGAAACATTCTCCAAAACTTTGAATCCTGCATTTTTTTCAATATTCGTAACCACCACCTTCTCGCAGATAACGCGAGATTCTCGCCAACCTTTTTCATCCCGTCTCGCCCTTGTCCCCTCGCGGCGAAGCAAGAATTTTCCCGGCAAGTTTTTAATCGTCCGGTTATAATCGCGCGTCGTTTTTCTGCCCTCTCCGCGACAATGGCATATGTATGATCGAAAGCGCCGCGGACTTCTCCACCTCGCATAGCCCGAAGTCCAGGGGACGTTAATTGAGCGCCGACGTAATAACCGTCGCCACAATTAATCGCGACGTATCGGGGATAAGGAATTTCAGTTTCATCCGAAGCCGGCTCGCGATGGAACTGGAGTGCGGGCCGTAACACTCTGATTATCCGAGGGAGCTCGCGAATGGATCGGCGGGACTCGCTATGTTTAGACTTTGAAAGGCGGCAACGTTTAAGGTTGATCCGTAGCATTAACAGAGCTGGATTTGCATAAAATTGGATGAAAAATGGGGGAGTTTTATCATCGTCATTCAGGAGGGATTCTGTGTGAAATGGAAAATACACTTGAAGCACGGAAATACGAAACTCGAGAAGGGTCATTTTCGTGTTTAAATAGGCAGAAAATTGACCCTTATTGAAATGGTGCTTATCGAGTTTTGAATTTTCATGATTGGCTTGTGAGTGTTCCGGAATTGATTCAATTTGAGGTATTGAATTCCCGAATGCAGACAGATTTTGTAGACGTCAGGGGCGAACGCAGGGGGTGGGGGGGTTAGGGGTTGAAACCCCTCCCGAGATTGATTTTTTTTGTGAGAAAGTAAGTAGAAATTGAAAAATGTGAAAATGTGGGTGTTTTGAATCCCTCAAGATTTAATATATATTTCAAACTTGAGAATTTGCGTGTTATTATATGTGAATTTAGAAAATTAGAAACTCCAAAATTACAGTTTTTCACATTTTTGGACAATTTTGAAATAGTTCGAAACTCACAAAAATTATAAAATTTTGTATAAATCTAGGAATTTTTTTCAATTTCCAAAAGTTTAAGTAATTCGGAAAAACTGAAAATTTCGAAAGTTTTATTATAATAGAAATTTTGACGATGACGAAAATTTAAAAAGTCTCGAAAAATTATAAAACTTTTGTGATTCCGAGAAACTTATGAATATGACAAAATTTTAGCATTCTGAAATTCCAAAAATTTCAGTGATTTCAAAAATCATATAGATTTTGAAAATTTTCAAAGTTCCAAAAAAGTAAAGAAATTTGAAGATCTCGAAAATAAATAAAATTTCTGAAATTTTATGATTTTGTGAAGAATTTGATAGTCCTGAAAAATCGGAGCATTTCGACAACTTTGAGAATTCGTAAAATTTTGTTAAGTCCAAAAATGCCGAAAATTATAAAATTTTCGGAAATTTAGAGAATGCTGACAATTTTTATAATTTCAAAAATTTCGTAGATATTTAAAGGTTTCAGTATTCCATAACATACGAAAATTTCCAGAAATTTAAAAATTTTCGAGAATTTGGAAAATGCCAAAAATATACGAATAATAAAATTTTCGAAAATTTATAGAATGTCGAAAATTTTTGTAGTCTCAAAAATTTCGTAGATACTCAAAGGTTTCTCAGTATTCCATAATATCCGAAAATTTCCAAAAATTTTAGAATTTTCGAGAATTTGGAAAATTCGAAAATATATTAATAATAAAATTTTCGAAAATTTATAGAATTTCGAAAATTTTTATAATTTTTCAAATTTTCGCAGATATTCTAAGGTTTCAGTATTCGATAATATCCGAAAATTTCCAAAAATTTTAGAATTTTCGAGAATTTGGAAAATGTCAAAAATATACTAATAATAACATTTTCGAAAATGTATAGAATGTCAAAAAATTTTATAATTTCAAAATTTTCGAAGATATTAGAAGGTTTCAGTATTCCATAATATCCGAAAATTTCCAAAAATTTTCGAAATTTCGAGAATTTGAAAAATGTCAACAATTTTCGAAAATCTAGAGAATGTTAAAAATTTTCAGAATTTCAAACATTCCGTAGATATTCAAAGGTATATTCCAAAAATCCGAAAATTTCCAAAAATTCTAGAAATTCTGAGAATTTTGAAAATGTCAAAAATTACTAGAATATTACAAATTTCAGAAATTTTAAGAATTACACAAATTTCGAAAATTTCAGGAATTGCAAAAATTACAAACATTTCAAAATTTAAGAAACATTTTCTTTTTGAAAACTCCCGAAAATTTTTTCTGCATTGGCCCCTAGTAGACGTTTACAAATCTAAAAAAATTTCGAGGATCAAAAAATGTAGGCATCTAGACATTTATGAAACCTAAAAGTTTTTGTAAAATGCACAGTTGTGTCAAATTTCATAACTCTTGATTAAATCATTTCAGATTTTTTCGAAAAAAAAAAAAAAAAAAAAAAAAAAAAAAACACAAAAAAAAAAAATAAAAGTAATTTCAAAAAATTTTCATGTCTCTACAATTCACGAATTCCCCGACTCCCCGAAACCCTGAATTTCCAAAACGCCCGTAAAAAACTGCCCCAACTCCTCCCATTCAAGAACTCGGAATTTTCCGGAAATTTTCTCGTCACTCTTATATTTTTTGCTCGCACAGAAACGTAGGGAGCTGCTTAAACGAAGCGGCGATTACAAAGACTGACAAAGAAGGCCGCGGGGATTTTTCCATTTTCAAGGGAGGCTGCGTAGCTTGATATTTTGCGCGAGCCCGCGTTACACGCATACTGACGCAGTTCACGGGGCAGAGACCGGTTATCGTACGACATTCCTGTCTGTCGCCCAGATGTCATCGGCTAAGGCAACCTTGCAAAAGAAGAAGCCAGGGACGAGTAGAGAGCCTGCCCTGCAGAAGCGCGGAGCCGAGAACGCGGGCTAAACTGCCGGGGCAGTTTAGCCCGACGACGAGAAAGATAGAGAAATCGACAGGGAACGTTAGACCTTAATCCGATGGCGAGTATCGCTTTCCGAGCTCGGAACTACGGACACCTGTCTATTGCGCGAGCGTAATGAAATGGATTCATCCTACCCAGTCAGAAAAAAATTGAGGAGAAATGATTAGGGTGTCCAGATAGTAAGAACGAAAAACCAGGACATGTTCCTTAACCGCACCCTTTCCTTCCCCTAACGCTTTCACCTCTTATTAATTTTTAACGATTTTTTGAAATATTTAAAATAAACAAGACTTTCAAGATTGCCAAAATTTTTGGATTGTTTAAATTGTCAAACGCTGGAAGAAAGAATTTTGGTAATTTCGAAGATTTCGGAAATTCTTGACATTCTTCAAGTTTTCAAATTTTCAGAATAGTCAGAATATTCAAAATTCTCGAAACTCTGAAAATTTTTGAAATTCCCATGATTTTCAAAATGATTCACATTTTCAAAAAAACTAAAATTCTATACATTTTCGTAAATTCAGGAATTTCCAACTTATATCAAAATTCTTCAAATTTAAGAAATCCCTAAAATTTGCGGAATTTTTTAACAATCAAAATATCTGAAATTTTCGAATTTTTTAAAATTCTTGAAATTCTTATAATTTGTTATAAATTGAACAATCTTCCAAAATTGTTTAAAGTGCAATTTCAAATATCGTAGAAATTTTGAAAGTTTTTGAAATTTTAGTAAACTTCAAAATTTTAGAATGATGAAAATATTTGAAATTCTCAAAAGTTTGAAAAAACTCTCAAAATTTTCGTAATCTTTCAAATTATCGAAGTTCTCAAAATTTTGGAAATTCCGAAAATCTTTACAATATCCGTAAATTTAGAAATTTACAAGATTTTCCAAATCCTCCAAATTTACGAAATCTCCAGAATTTTCTAAATTTCACAATAATCAAAATATTTGAAATTTTTGAAACACTGAAAATTCTCAAAATATTCATCATTTTCGGAAATACAATTCTTTTCTCAATTATTATCGAAATGCTGAAAATTTCAAATTTGGAGTCCACTTCACAGAAATTTGAATTTTCAGGTAAAATGTATCATTGTATATGAAATCGGTCAAAAATACGGACATTTTTCGAAAAATACGGACGATTGGACACCCTAGAAATGATATATAAAATAAAGTGGAAGTACTAAATAAATGAATTGAAATTTTACGAAAAATGGTACTAGTGTATTGTATTATCCAACAGAATTAAACAAAAAGTGTTATTGAGGATACCAAATTGAGTGAAAAGTAATAAATAACTAAACTGAAATTTTACAAAAAATTGTACTCGTGTATTATACAGCAGAATATCAAAAAAAATTTTTATTAAATGAATAATGTAAAAATTGAGTATATTATGTAGAATTTTATTAATCTTTCAACTTCCGAATTTTAGTAGGCTTATATTGATTTTTTTTCATTTTTTTCTTCGTTAGTGTCCAGTTCCAAAATTTCTAACTATTTGGATTTTGGTTATCCAAGTTCTAAATGAGATTTTTTGGTTATGTATTACATTTTTTGAATTCGTAAATGATTCGAATGGAAAATGTCGTGATTAAGTGATACTTTTATAACACTCAGTCATTTTTATCTCTGAATAATTATTGTTTAATTCTAATTTACAAAATATGTCCCCATTTAAACATAGTTCTGCATTTTTTATTTCTCGATTACTGAATTCCCGACAAATTTCGAACTCTGAACTTTGGAACGTTTCGATTCGAAAGAAAAATCGTAAATTCGCATTCTACGTACATTTCAATTCTGAAGACTAGTTTCTGAGGTATAAAATTCATACAGTTTTGCGTCTAAATTTCTACTCAAAAAAATTTCGATTTAAATTCAACTTCACCTTCGAAACATCAAAATCCTCGAATTTCCAACAGCTCAAATATTTCGTATTTTGAATTCGTGAACTTCATGAAGTTATTAAAAAAAATTCTCCATTCTCTTAGGTTGAATTGGTAGAAAATAACTAATTATGAGTGGATATAACTGATTATTAGTGAAAAATCACTAACTAAAAAAGAGATAATTTTCACTATAAATTAGTGGAAACTCACTAATTGGAATAGTGACTCATACTTACTAACTGAATTTGTAAATATTGACGGATTGAGTAAGTTAATTTCTACTCACGAATTCCAGTAAATATTTACTAATCAGATTAGTGAATTTTTACTGATTATATGACTGAATTCCCCCTCGAAAATTACTGAAATGTTACTAGTCATTATTTTGTCTGAAGGTGCGAAAAAAAATTATAAAAACAATTGCTACAACGATAAATTTTATATTTTATGATGCCATAAAGTTGACCTCACAAAATTTTATTCATATTATAAGATTTTAAATGAATTAAGAACTGCTACTAATTGAAATAGTAAAAAATGACTCATTTTGACAGTTGAATATTCACTCATTATTCGGTCGCTAATCGAATTCCACTAATTCAATAATAGATTACGAAATCACTTTCCAAAGTAGGAAAATTTCACTAGTTCCTCAGTCAAGCAACAAATTCCACCAATTCAATAGTAGATTTTTGAGCTACTAATGAGATTACTTAAAATATCACTAATCGCATTCGTGCAATATCTATTAATTGGATAAAATTTCACCAACTAAATGGTAGATCACTGAATCACTAATCTATGTATTATTTTTCAGTCAACCTATTCAATTTACCAATTCAATAGTAGATCACTAAACTACTACTCAAATCATTAAAAATTCCACTAATTCAGCTCGAGATTTCACTCTACAGATCAATAAAACTTGAAAAACTTCAATGTCATCCTGATTTATCCCGATAAAAATATCCCCAAGTTTTTACGACAATACGAGCGTCTGTTGACCCCACGCGTAATTAGTCGCTAATGGACGGTAAAAAAGATGGTTGGCCTAATAACCGCATCGCATGTCGCGCGTAATATTGTTCGCGCTACGGGATTCGACGTTGATGAAGGCAAAAATGCTCGGGGAAAATCCGAGGGTGCGGAGCGATGCAATTTTCTCGCCGTTTCGGGCGCTCGCGTTTCCAGGCACAAAAGCGAAGCCGCGCTCGTACGCCGCGGAGTGTAATTGCGCTAGACGTTTAGTGTAGTCGCGAAAAAAAGTCACCGCTCGTGGCATGCGAGATGACGAAGAAAGAAAGCGACGCGAGGATTCCCGCTATCGTCGTCCGCGAGGAGGCCGCCGGTAATTGCCCTTACCTTTTTTTTACCCCCCGACTCCTTTTTTTCACCCTTTTCCTTTTCTTTCTTCGTCCCGTCTCGTGCTTTTCCTCCCCGAGATGATACTTGTGCCGTGGATGGAAAAAAAGGCGTAAGTTGCGTTTGCCGTAAGGTTCAGTTTCTTATGTGGATGGGGGAGAAAATGAACCTTAGGAAAGTGAAAATTTACGGCAGAATTGCGAGGGCTTCTGTTAAGATTACGAATTTCCGAAAATTTGTTTCTCGTGAAAAACAGACTTGGATGATTCATGAATCTAAACATGAGAGAGTAAAAATGCACTGTTCCAGAGAATTTAAAAATTTTTTCAAACTATACAATTTAACGAATTCGTTGATGTCATGTTTTTAAGAAATTACGAAATTTCTATTTAATTATGTCGAGAATATAGCTAGAATGAAACATAAAATTTGAACGGTATTAGAATTTTTACTCTTTGAATTTATGTGAGTGAAAAAATTTCACTTTATTTGAGTGAGAATTCTGAAAATCGAGCTTGAATGAAAATTTCCCTCGAAATGAATGGAATCACGCTCATTTTCAAGTTATAATAAAAAGTATAGTGGAATTACGATAAATTTTTTAAGTGAAATATCGTTCTGAAACGAGTGGAATTTCACTCATTTCGAGTGGAATTTCCACTTAATCTTGATTAGGATTTTTACTCAAACTGAGTGAATTTTCACTCGAAAAAATGTCGAGAGTATAAGGAATAACTTAATTTTGGAAAATTTTCAGGGTTTTTTTTTTCAAGATTTTTGAAAATAAATTTCATCGGCTATTTTTACAGTTTTAGGTGTTCTCAACAATTTTTGAACTATCAGCAAACAAAAAAATTTGGCGTAGCAAATTAATTTGCAAATCATTGATCCCATAAATCTTAATTAATCCAGATTATCAAGTTCCCAGAACCTTAAAATTTTTTACAGCGCTCATATGAAAATGTTCATATTTTCTTGAGAATCTTTTAATACGTGAAATTATTGATTTTTATCTGTGAATGTTCTGAATTTCAATCTAAAAAATGTTAAAATCTAAATTCCGAAAATCTGAAAGTTCAAAGTCTCATGTTGGAATTTTTTGGGAGTCAAGCTTCTAAATTTGAGAATGTTTCAATTTCCGTGATTCAATTTTGGAAATTTGATGCTTGAAATATTAAATGAAATTTACAAAATTTATTATTTCGAATTGTATATTCCATTTTTTATTATCATTTAGTATTCACTTTTTAATTTTTCGGAAAAATTTACAAATTTGGGAATAGGTAAAGTTTTAAAAATTCATATTCTCTATATACGTATTCATCCTTGAATTTAAATTTAAAAGTGTTAAAACCGTAAAATTTGCCAATCCTTAAATTTTCGAACTTACAAATTCTTGTAGTTTCATTTTCTGGGTCGATTTTTTAAAAATCTTTTTTTCGCAAGTGCCCAGTTTCACAATTTTCAAGTATTTGAAATTTTATCATTAACATTCCATGACAAAACTTGAATAAATATTATCACATTTCATTTACAACATCAATTTTTATCATTATTAGATTCCAATTTCCCCGTACAAATGCAGATATAGTTTTGTAATGTTTATTTCCGAATTTCCGAAAAAGTCTGAACTCTAGAACCTTTCAATTCGAAAATAAAAAATCAGAAATTCGTGTATATTTACATTCAAATTCTCGATTTTCCGAACGATAAAATTCATGAAGTTTTCTGTATAAATTTCCATGTACTGAAATTCCGGAATATCTAAATCCAGATAACAATATTACCGATTTTCTACATCTGTAGGAGCTTTAACTTCGAAATATTTTGAGTACAAAACTAAAATATCAGCAAAATTAATCAAATTACCAAGTATAAAAATATTTCTTATCTTCAATCCACAAATTTTAAGTTCGACTTCAAAATTCGCCAATTCATCAATCATAACATCTCAAAAAAGGAAAAAAATTGCACATTTAAAATTTCTCACCCCGAGTAGCTCGAATTCCAAAATTTTTCGCATTCCTAGAATATTCAATTAATCTCGAAATTTTAGAACTCAAAAAATTTCATCGATCAAAGTTTCATTCACCGAACTTTGAGATTTGTCAGCGAATTTCCAAAAATCTTTGAATTTTTTGAACATTAAAATTAACCAAAGCCTCAGTTTTCAAAATTCTTCGAGAACTTAAAAATTCTCAAATTTCAAAACCTCCGCATTCTCCAATTCCCCAATATAACGAAAATTCAAAATCTCAAAATAATTCTCTACCACCGACTCCAGATTTTTCAATTTCCACGTTTCCTACTCGGTCTTGTCGCAGCGTTTCCCGACATCATTACGGCAACGGCGGCAGCAAAACGGAAAAAAGCCGCGGATTCGCTTTTTATGGGCCCAGATGCGCTATCGAGCTCCTCTCGGTGCCCCGTGCATGCGCTCGTAACTATTCCGCAGATTGTGCGTCAATTTTATTAGCCGCAGGCGTACCGATTTTATCGGATAACAAATTAATTGATGACTGTATCGTGAATGTTAACGAAGTGTTCTCATTTTCTAATATCGCCCGAGCGAAGACACGGTGTGGGAACGACAGTTTATCGTGGCCCGTACACTGTTTATAGCGCTAACTAGATACTATTTTACCATCGAGCGCCGATCTCAATGGGAACTCGATCGTCTCGGGAACTCGGAAAATTAATTGTAGGAACGTTTGAATTCAGCGAGGGAAGCGAATAAAAAGGGGGAAAAAAATTCCATAGAATGCACACGTAGGGGGAACAGGATGTTCAACAGTGCCTTGGAAAAAATGTCCCGACTTATACTGATTTTATGGCCAGACGCGGTATGTAACGCGGAACTTCAAACGACGTTACAGTTACGATTTTTTTAAAGTAAATGTTACTGTAAAGACGCAATTTTGACATTTTTGATTTTGGATATAGGTTTCTTTGTACCAGAATCTCTACAATTTCGAATTTTCGGATTTCTGAACATGAATTTTTCAATTTAAAAATTTGTATACTTCAAAGTTTCGAAACTCTAACATTATTTGGGGGGGGGGGGGGTTTGGGAGAAATCGAAGAAAAAATATAATTGTAGCAATGTCTCCAGTGATTACTTAAAATTATTGTTGACTGATTTTAATTTGATTCGGTCGAAAATCGAACGATTTTGAATAAATTCGAGTTTTTCGCGTTTTGAAAAAAAATGTGACATGTGACTATTTTTCTATAATCCGGAAAAAGGTACAGTTTGCTCCAACGTTTTGCGGGTAAAAAATATTTTCGTTAAATTTTTTCCCCACGAGCGGAAAAAAATGCACTTTCCACACAAGTGAGAAAAAAAGTCATTTTGTACAGTACATGTAAAACAGTAAAAAAAAGGCCCGTTTTTTCAATAATCATGAAAAAACAAGTCATTAAAACGAACAAATTGGAAAAACACTCACCACCGATTTTTTTACATTGAATGAACTTCGTGGAATATACACTAACCTGCAACAGAACAAAAACGCACAATTAAAAAAGCGTATAATAACAATAACCATTTCTAAATGTTTCAAAATTTCTAAAAAACCCTCAAGTTGAGAGTCAACCCTCGAGTTAGAAGGAATTTCCGTGACGGAATGATCCACTAATTCGAAAGTCAAACATTTTCACTCATATTTCACCTAATAGTCACTATAAATCGTATGCACTTCCATCCTCCATTCCACCATGAGTAAATAATCACTCAAAAAACGCGAAATTCCACCATTTCATACTCCGACAATAACCTATTCCACAAAACCCCAAGTCTCTCGTTCCAAGCACCTCGAAACCCCCCCTCTCAAACGTGAAATAATTATTCGCTGATTCATCCCCGATGCCAACTTTTTCCCCGGTCATCGCAGAACGGATTCCAAGCGATGTTTATCGAATCCGCGTCCGGTGCACGGCGAGTTTTTGCGCATGATTTTCCGAAGCTAGCTGGGAATTTCAAGTTGCAGCCTCCGCGAACGACCGCGAGGGCCGCCTACGCGGTCGCTTATCGAAGCGTTCGGAAAAGTTCCCCGGGTACTTACTCTCGCTCCATTAACATACGTCTCGCGAGCGCTAAGTGTGTATATATAGTTTCGACGTGGCGATAACGCGACGAGCCATTCGTCATCGTGCTAAAATAAGCAACGCGGAATATTAATCCGCGGATTTTTCGCGCCGCGAACAAATTCTCCGTGTCACCGGAATCGATTTCGTCCCCGCGCGGCGAAGGCGCATTGTGAGAGAAATGAATGTGATGAAATTAAGATACGGGAGGGATCGGAACTGTAAATTTCGCGTGTAACGTTAGTTGGACGATCCTCGAAAAGGCAAGCTCAGAATTCAAATGAATGGCGCGCGGGGAAACGGACGCTGCAGCGTAATAAAAGGGAAAAAGTCGGGGACGCCAGGCCCTTTCTGGAAGGTTGTTCCTCCGCTACGAGATACTCATCTGCGGAGCGACAGGAGCGGAAAGAAACGAGGAAGAACCTGGACCCGGAGTATAAGGAACGACATGTGTTCGCGGCGGTTCCGCGTTCCGGAAGACCGGGCATCAAGTCATGGGCTCGGTGCGAGTTCTTTACCCCAACCTCGTAATGGCGCATAAGATATGACAACGCCACGGCGAATGACTCCCATTCTATTCCGGGCGGCATTTTTACCGACCACTTCCAAATGCACTCTACCCGGAACACAAATTATAACGTAACTTTAATGAAAAACATTCAACTCCGAGCTGAAGTTACTGATGATGAAATTTTTCTTAAATTGGTCACTTGAAGCCAAAAAAGAGATGAAATACGAAGAAAAAAAAAACAAATGACAAACGAATTCACTTCACGATAGGGCAGTTGATATTCTCCGGAAATTTCGATATCGATAATATTCGATATTCAGAGAAATATTAGATATCGGATACGATGTCGGTAGTATACGATATTTCGAAAAATATCGGATATGATATAATATGTATATTGTTCCAAATATCGATATTCGATCATATCGAATGATAAAAACATCAAATATCGAATATCCGAACTAAAGAATGTCGAAAATGTCTGATACTGCATATAATATACAATATATCAAATGTCGCATACCGATAATATCAAATTTTGAAAATGTCAATTATATCGAATGCTGAAAATTTCGATTATGTCAAGTATTAAAAATTACGATCATATCAAATATCGATAATATCTAACATTGAAGACATCAAATATCGATAATATAGAATATCGAAAAATGCACATAGATGATATCAAATATCGAAGATTTTGCATATGGAGAATATCGATATTTGATAATTGATATTAGATAATATCGATATCGATAATATCCGATATTCAGAGAAATATCGGATATCGGATACGATACCGATAATATCCAATATTTCGAAAAATTAGATGTCAGTTACGATTTACCGTGTCCCAAATATTGATATTCCGTATTATCGAGTGTT
>JAPYZK010005336.1:0-16072 GCA_030522785.1 Platygaster equestris
AAGTTCGAATTTGAAGTTAGGAGCTTGAAGTATGAATTTAACGTTGTAATTTGAAGTTGACAGTTCAAAGTTCGAATTTGAAATATGAATTTCAACGTTTAAATTTGATATTTGAAGTTAATATTGGAAGTTTACAGTTCAAATTCTAAGTTTAGAGTTTCGAATTTGAATGTAAAGTGTGGAGGTTAAGGTTCCAATTTGAAGTTCATATTTCGAAGTTCAAGTTCAAACGTGAAGTTTATGCTTTAAGTTTGAAGTTTGGATCTGGAATTTAAAGTTCAAATAGGGAATCTGGAGTTGAGAGTGAAAGTTTGAAGTTCAAGGTCAAAGTTTGATGTTTGAAGTTCTGATTTGATGTTTGAGGTTCAAATTCGAAGTTTAGAGGTTAAATTCAAAGATCGAAGTACAATGTTTAAATTTTATGTTGGAGGGTTATGTTTGAAGATTACACTTCGAATCCAAAGTTTCAAGTTTTAAGTTAAAATGTGAAGTTTGGAATTTGAAGTTTGAAATTTATAGTTCAATTTCAAGTTCAAATTTCGAAGTTTGATGTTGAAATATTAAGTTTAAAGTTCCTACTTGAAGTTTGGAGTGGGAATTCAAAGTTTATTCAAGTATCAAATTTGTGTTTAAATCCGATGTCAAAATTATAAGTTTCGAGCTTCAAGTTGAAATTTCGAGTTTCAAGTTCGATGTTTAAACTTAAAATTCCAAGTTTGATGTTCAAGTTTAAATTTTCAAGTTCGATGTTAAATTCAAAGTTTCGAGTTTGATGTTTAAATTTGAAGTATACAGTTTGAAGTTTACAATTTTTTTCAAAATGAACTCTGCATAATCCAGAATTAACTCTAGTTAACAAAGTAGTGCATTGAGAAAAATGTTTGTCAGTTTCGTTACGTCCAACTGAATTTTCAGTTGGATTGGTTATGATTGAAATTCTCAGTTCGGCTGATTGATATTTCAATTACTCCAACTGGATGAAAAAGTTAGAGCCGATGAATGACTATTTTATTTATTGCCTCTATAATAAATTTCTATTAGAACAAGTGTCGGTTCCAGTCAACACAACTGAAAAATTGCAGTCATAATGGTAACGTGTTGCCAACGGAATTTCTCAGTTGGAACCAGCGAAAATTTCAGTTGCTTTAACTTTTATCGTTTTCTAACTGAAAAAATGAATTTGGACTGACTGACACAGTTTTTCTCGGTGTGTTAATCAAAGATCCGTCGAAAAATTAATTTTTTTAAAAATTTATTAATTTTTCGAAAAAGTAATTCAAAAGCCATTCTTATTCCATAAAAAAAAACCCGATCTATGGATACCTTATTTCCCAAAAATGCTCCGAATCCAGATATTGCATAGCTCATGAAAAATAAGAATCATTCTCGATTAAAAATAACAAAAATAATTTCGTTATGAAATTAATTAAAAAAAAAAATCATCTCGTGATTTATATCGCAACCCTGGAATATTTTCCCCCAAAGAAACCGGATCGCGAAACTTTCGTGAATCGTGATCGATCCGATCGAACATCACCGCGTCCTTGTCTCAAGAAATCAACCTCGGTCACGTCCTAAGAAGGTCGCCATCTTTTTCATCCCAGAAACTTCCTATCATTATTTTGTCGAAAAACCCCCTCAGAACTTCCAACAATTCAAAGTTTGACATTTTTCCCAAACTTTCAACTCATCCGAAACTTTAAATATCATAAAGAACGTACAGAAATGTCATCGATATCCGTTTCTCTAAATTTCTTTGAGAGAAAATCCTGCAAATCAAACTTAAGTGATTCTTTGACTCTAAATGAGTGAAATCTTCCCCATTTTTGAGTGGTATTTTACTCTAAAAATGAAGGTGGAATTCAAATAATTTTGTTGAGCGAAATGTCACTCTACAAAGAGTGAAACTGCACTCATTTTGAGTGGACTTCCCACACAATTTTGATTTGCAGAATTTTTCCTTAAATTGAGTGAATCTTCACTCGAAAAAATGTAGGGTGATGTACCATCTACATCTGGGTCTACCCGATAATTTATTTAAAATGAATGAATAATAAATGTCTGGTATTTATATGTTTCGGATGTTGAAATTCATATTTTCAATATGAATTTTTGATTTATAAAACTTTTGGTAATTAAATTTTTATGATTCAAATTCTCCGATCTAATTATCCCTTGATTTTCACATTTACACATCTCAATTACACTCAAAAACGGCATACTTTTCAACTGCGGAATTTCCAATTTTACAAACTTTAGTTTAAAAAAACTTAAAATTTAAAATAATATTCGGTATCAAAGTGGATATTCTGAAAGTTCGGAATTTCAAAAAATTCAGAACTTTTGGAATTCCAGACAAAATTCCTATTTTGAAGATCATCAAAATTCAAAAAGACAATTTTCGGCTTCCAAACCTTAAACATTCAAATTCAAAAACTGACAAGATTAATAAGCAAATCCTGAAATCTGAACACTTAAAAACATAATTTGTTCATTAAAAAAATATGAAAGATTCAAAAAAAACTCCAATAAATCACCGAAAGTGGCGTAATTATCAATTAGCCAACTCAATTTTTTTGAGTTTACGAAATTCCAAATTAATATTCGGAATGCTTAAAATTTAATGATCGAATGAAATTTTTTTCGTTCTGGATCTTTAGAAATCGTCTTTTTTGTTGTACGTTTGGATTTGGAAATAAACGAAACTGCGATTTAGGTGGTGTGGAAAATTGGGGAAATGTTACGAATAAAATGTTGAAAGGGTTATTTGTTGTGCGATTGTTTGGAAATGCGCGAAAAACGAATGGCGAGCACGGAAATCGCTTGGATAATCGAAACCGCGATCGATTGCTCAACGCAGATCCAGCGCAAAGCGACATTACGCAAGCCGCGCAAGATCTAGATCATAATTAACCAGGAAAAAATATCGAATTCCAATAACAAAAAATCGCTCGATAATGGTGTCAGTGCATTAATCCGAGAGGAAAATCTGTGGTTTTTCCTCAAAAAAATAAAGTAAAACTTCAAAAATGTTGAAGATAACATTTTTCTAAAATCATCAAAAATTTTGATACATCTAAAATCGTGAATTCATAAAAGTTATATGTAATAGATTCTTGGAATTACCGATTTTCAAATGTTCGAACTGTGGAATTTTTATAATTCCGGATGTTTATGTTCTAAATTATCGAATTTACAAATGCAGCTGTTCAATTGAGAATAAAAATGTTCAAATCCAATTTTTGGAAATTCAAAATTCCAGAAATTGAAAATTTATAAAATCTAGATTATAAATACTAGAATCCGAAAACTTTGAAATTAATGATTTCCATAAAATATGTGTTATTTGTAACCAGGAATTCGTAAGATGCAGATTTTTTCGAATTTCGTTTTTTATATGTTCAAGTTGAAAAATTTAGAGATTTTCTAATTTTCGTGTACCAAATTTTTAAATTCAAGAATAAAAAGTTGGTAAAAAAAAGTGAAAAGTAAATCTTCTATTCTTATAATTTTTTTAATTTCCTAATAATTTCTGGATCGCAATATTTATATCAGAATCTAAAAACGTCGAAATTTACGATTTCCATGAAATTTCGAAAATGAATATCGTTAACATAACACAGTTATTATATATTTTTTTTTTTTCGAGAGAATATGTCGTTTTTTGCACCTTAAATAATATTACAATAATAAATTTCGAATGAAATAATTCAATTGGAAATAAAAATGCTTTAATCTGTTACTGTTAAAATTTCGGAATTCCCTAAATTAGCAAATTGGAAATTTCCGGAATCTAAATGTTGTTTTAAAAATAACAATTCAAAATTTGATCGAATATCGGGATTTTACGGTTTAATCGCAGGAAGAAAAAGCAAAAAACTACGAAAGTTCTGAAAGTTCATAAAGAAGATAAATTTTTACTTTCAAAAATTTCGGAATTTTTTGAAATTTTTAAACATTGGGATAGTCGGCATTTTTGCAAGGCTGAAAAAAAGGTCGTCTAATAAAACTTCGTTTGTCTTAAAAATTCCAGGTTTTTCAGGACCTAAAAAACCCTGTTATCACCTGATAAAATTCGCACCTTTTTCGAAAAAAAATGCACAACCAGGTTAAATTGACAAAATTGTAAAAACTCACCTTCGTGCGACGAAAGATGCGGCTGCAATTGCTGCAAGTGCGCGTGGTAGTGATGATTGTGCAGGATGCACTCAAGATCCGTGCAATTCAGCATTTTTCGCGAAAATTATTTCATCTCACGTTCCTCTTAGCACTTTTCACGATTTTCGTTTCAATTTTTTTCGCGACGCGGTAGAACTCACTAAACTCGAGATTCACGTTTCGCACTCGTCATAATTCCGTATATTTCGCAATATTCTTCTCAATTTCTTTTTCGGACTGTTTTTACGGTTTCTCGGGGAAAAGTTCAATGGCACACTAAAACAAAAAAAGCGCAGAAAAAACGTGTTTAATAATTTGCAAAAGTTCAAACAGCAATTTTCAACAGTTGACGTATATTTTTTACGAAAATATTACCGTCGTGAAGTTGTAATTATTGTTTCTAAGTTTTTTGTTGTTGAACGTGCGGTGATTTTGAAAAATTGAAAATATTTGAAAATTTCGATTTATAAAAAAAATTAGTTACAACTAATTATGTATTCATTAATGTGAGTTTCGGATTCAGGGATTTTTGAGTATATTTTTAAAATTGCATTATTTTTGGTGACTTTTAGAACTCCGAAATTTCGATATTTATTGATTTTTAATTTCAAATCCTGACATACATCGAAACATTCAAAAGATCAAAATTTTCTCATTACAAATAATAATTTCATAATTTTCCATTTTTCTTCGGATATTTCAAAATATTCGTTTATTTTCATTCTGCAATGTCAGAATTTCGAAATGAAAACGAACAAATTCTGAGGGTTTAAGCCTTAATAATAATTGATACCCATCGTGAAAAACAAAAAAATTGCAGCTTAAATGAAAAAACATGATTAGATTGATATTCTTATTTTTAATAATTTCGTAATATTTATGCAGAAATTTCAAAAGATTCGGCTTTTTTCATTTTGCAATGTTGAAATAAAAAATTGCCAAATTTCCTCTTGCATTCTTTCTCTTTCGCATTCCAATTATATTTCCAACAAATTCTTAAACATTTCGTCGTCATCAATCATCAGCACGTTTCAACACGTTCAAAAAAAATCACCCAATATCGTCTTTCATTTTGAATTGCAAAGTTCTGTTCATAAACGCTGAAGAATCTTCAAATTCACTGACAAGTGTCGAACCAAGGTAAATCAAGCGCTAAAAGAAAAACGAACAATCCCATTTTCCCTCATTTTTCTCAACTTCTACGATTTTCCCATTCGTAAATAAACCATCCATACAACAAACAGAAAATCAACAAGCGACCAGAACAATCATATTTCCAAAACAAAATAAATTAAATTTTCGAAAAGCTGACCTCGAGAAAGAAAATTGACCCGTAAAATCTCACGCAATTTTCACTTTCGACGACGTTTTCCGGAAAAGTCGCGAAATTTTCTCGTTCCGGAAAATGGGAAACTCGCGGGAGTCACCCCATGTTCGAGAACGGAAAATAGGGTCGCGTTTGTGACCTTGGGGTGACCTTGGGAGAAGGTTTTTCCGGGATTTTCCGAGTTGTCGGAGAACGCGCGATCGGGACTTATCGCTTCTCGGCGCGATTGTCGGGAACTGTACGTATGTGAGTTGTGACTGGTGGGTCACTCAGTCACCGGCGAGGCACTTACTTTCCAGTCGCCATGCTACCTCTCCCCTTTCGGCGCCTCGCGGGGGGCACGCGGAGCTACTCGCCGTACGGGCAATTAAAGTCATTACAGTGATCGACGTGAAGATGATTCAATGACTTTT
This sequence comes from Platygaster equestris, assembly GCA_030522785.1. Taxonomy (NCBI): domain Eukaryota; kingdom Metazoa; phylum Arthropoda; class Insecta; order Hymenoptera; family Platygastridae; genus Platygaster; species Platygaster equestris. The sequence goes on from JAPYZK010005336.1 coordinate 5,899, forward strand.
TTCGATGTCTTTGGAAATTTTGGACGATTTCTGAATTTTCGGATTTTATAAAGAATTGCTGAGGTTTTCGGGGTGATTTAGAAGACTGTTGAAGTATTTTATTTGTTCAAATCTCGAGGATATTATAGTTTTGGAAAATATTATTACAAGTCAATTTTGAAATCATCGAACTGAAGTCGATAATTAAGGTGATTCGATTACTTTTATTGAATGTATCTTGTAATAATCTGTCAATGAATTAAAGTGATCGACGTGAAGATGAGACAATGATTTCTTTGGGTGTTTTCAGGAATTTGTGATGATTTCTGAATTTTTGAAACTTTTCGGTGTTCATGAAAATTGCTGAGATTTTTGGAATGATTTCGAAGAATGTTTGCATAATTTCGAAAATTGTTCAATAATTTATCGAAATCACAAGGCATTTGCTGTTTTCGGAAAATTGGTTGAATTTTCCAAAAATGTGTGGTAATTATACTCGAAACTTATTTGATTTTCACAGATTTGGTAAATATTAGAAGACTATTTTTAGAAATTTATGATGATTTCTGAATTTTTCAAACTTTTTGGGGTTTAGGAAAACTGCTAAAATTTTCGGTATGATTTTGAGAAATGGTTGGACGATGCGATAATTATTTTAGAGTTTTTCGAAATTACATGGAAAATTGTTTTGGAAAATTGGGTGACTTTAGACAAATTAGGGTCACGTGTAGAGAAATTCAAAAATGCTGAGATTTTCGGTATAATTTTGAAGAACGGTCGGATGAATTCGAAAAATGATTTCGAGGAGTATTTCAGAATTTTTCCAAATTATGGAATTTATCATTTTGGAAAATTAGGTGACTTTAGAAAAATGTGGGACAATGAATTCCTAAAAATTTAAGTACTCTTTTTAATGGGTATTCCTTAAAATTTTATGAAATTTCTCTAAAATTAGAAAATTTTGAACATATGTTCAACATTTTCCAATTTTTTTCATTTCCATTCATTTTGATTTCAAAAAGAAGTTTTTTAAAACTCATCAAAGTATAAAATAATTTTCAAGCATCTTTCAGAATGTCACATTACCCATTTTTAGAAAACAGGTGAGTTTAAAATTTGAGTAATTGATCACACATTCGATCAATACTGAATATTATGACGAAGCGTGAAGATGATTCAATGACGCAGTGTCTTAGGCAATGTTTTGTAGGAAACTGACCTACCTTTGATAATACTTCATATCGCAAAAAAGAGAAAATTTCCGATAGACAAGAAATTTTCTCGTTCATTAATGTTCTCGTTATTTAACGCACGTGCAACGATGCGCATTTTTCCATGTTTACATTCGATTAAAAACTCGACAATTTCGCTAACTTCGCATGAAAGCACGCACCGAAAAAATGTTTCATTGAACATGAATTTTTTATTTTACGGAATTGCAGCAAAAAAAAAAAACTCAATTCAATAGGAAAAACAGTTAAAACTTATCCCACCGTGTATTATTGTATTCCATATTTATTTGTCGAAATTCACGAAATTCTGTACATTCGTTGCTCAAATATTTCGGTGAATATAAAAATTCGAATATTCATGGAATATCCAGTATACTTAATTCACGAAAAATTTCATGAAAGTTCACGTTTATTGAAATCAATAATATACAACTTCTCGCTGTAAAACTTTCAGTCAATATCATTTAATTCGAAAACGAAACAAATGACCTTTTTCATTTTTATCAACAATTCTACAAAAATATTATAGTGAAGAACCCATTAATGGGACACTTAAAAAATTCATAATCAAATAATGTAAAATTGTCGAAAATAAACAAAATTCCAAAAACTGCAATAATTCACAGAATACTTATATTATAAAAATCAAGATAAGTGTTATAATTCCAAAAAATTGTTAAATATCGATTTCTGAACTCGATAAAGCTTTCCTAATTTCCAGAACTTGCAGAATTATAATTTGTAAGTGACTGTAATACTGATTTGATTTTTTAATCGATCATAATTTTTTTCAACATCATTTTTGAGATTATGAAATTAATGTTTTATGCTGAATTTACTAAAATGCAGCATAAAAAAAATGTCAAAATTTGAATCAAATTCAATTTAATCATGAAATGTCCCATTTTTGGGACGTCCCATTAATGTAGACTTCAGCTTTCACCTTACCTTCATATTTTTCTTTTCATTTCTTTTCTTTACATTTTCCACAACAGGAATCGTTTTGCTTCTCAAGTTCCTGTGGTTTATGATTCGGTGTCCATGGACCCAAACTCGCAGAGGCATAAAAGTCCATGGGGTATGGTTTCGAGTCATCGTAAGTCGCCATTTTTAGAGCCATGGCTCCTTCATACGGTGTTAAAAGTGGTTTAGAGAAAGCTGTTCCCCAATCTATACTCAACCTTGGGCACGCCACCTGCAAAAATTGTAACAAACATTTTTCAAAATCCAGAAATACCAAATTTCCATACTGGTCAAACATTTTCAACTTCAAAACCATTAAAAAATAAGGATGTGTAAGAAAAGGAATTTTAGGTGTTTTTCAGGGTTCCGAAAACTTCGAATATCTCAAACATTTCCAGAATCTAAAATAATCGAGAAACTTTACATAGTTATGAAAATTCCGAGAAAGTTGAGAAGGTCGAACAATAACAACAAAATATGTTCGAAGTTTCGTTATATCGGGACCTTATGGAATTTACAAAACTTTGTAAATTTATAATTTCAATTCAAAACGTGTTACTATTTTTTTAATAAACGATGAAATTAGCTAGGAAAATGAAAAATTAGCAGAATGAAATATGCGTCATAAAACTTGGCTCAGCTTTACAGTTCAAAGATTTTGAATATCTGAAAATAAGCAGGTTGAGACGTAAAAATTTTGAGAAAATTCCAGACCAAAAATTTTACTAAATTAAACCAACTTTCCTTATTTTCCAAAATCTCCCATCCCTCGAGCATTACAATGATTCGCCCTGAAAACACTTTTCAAAAAAATTTGAAGACTTCAACGCAAGTAGTTTTTCATCCTCTGTATATACATTTAAAAACCAAGCAAGATCTCTATTTAAGGGACTATTGTTGACCTGTAAACTCTATTAGCTGTTCAACTCTGTATCACTTTCGGATATTTTTACTCCAACATGTATATCTTAATTGGACGTGTGTCGTATGTAAGTGATGTATGTAACTTAAATTTGTTTTGAGAATGCATGTGTGCAGAGCGACTCTGGATATATCATAAGTGATTCACTTGTAAATTCTTGTAATATTAGGCCTCGCGCCTCATGTTTAATATGAAATAAATACATCAATTAATAAAATAAAACAATCACCTGAACAAAAGCGTCGACGTCTTTGAAAAGCTCGATTTTGCTGGGAAAAATTTCCGAAAGCAAAAGCACGACGTCTTGTTTGCCCTGAGCTTTCAGCCTGTTCTGAATATTTTTCAAAACCGCGGGATTTCCTTGCCTGCCCAAAGTGCCCAAAATAAGGCCAAATTTTTTGGCGTCCTTCGCATTGTCCACAGCTTTGAGTCGCGTGGAAATCATTCGTTTGTGGTCGTAAGTTTCTTCGGTGAGTTTTTTGCCGTAAGGGTCGTAACGAAAAGCGCGTAACTTGGGGTTGGCAATCATGGCGGCTTCCAGGTGAAATCTTCCATCGCCAACGTAAATTAAAGCATCGGCGCAACGAATTTGAGGGGCTGTGCAACCAAGAATCTTGAAAAATAGAAAAATTTGTTTGTTAAAGAATTGTTTAAATAATTGGAATGATGGATATTGTTATGCATTTCAGAGAATGTGTATAAAATATTCAAATTTTGATTAGACTAAAAATTTGATAAAAAAGTTGTTCTTTCGTATTTTGTGCGTGTTGTAAATTAAATTTGAATTCCAAGTTCAGATTATGAAACGGTTAGAGCTTTTAAGAAAAAACTAATATTTATTTTGCTATAAACGAAGAAAGGTTTGTGACAAGCGAGTGTTTTCAGTAATGTTCTCTTCATTTTAGGTAATGTTCTTAAGGACACTGTTTTCTTTTCATGATATTTCACTTTTGATGATTAACTAAAGAACATCATCTAACCTTTCACAAAGTTAGGTGCGTGATAAATATTATGAATATTCAATCGCGAAACCAAGAACAACATAACCTCATTTTTTTATATTCGCTATTAACAAAAAACACAATTATTTCGCCATGAGCGGTTTATTAATGACCTCACCTATCATAAACACCCATTTTTCGATTTTTCCTCTTTTTTTTTACCCACTCTCGCGAATTTTGTAACTATCTTTGTTTATCACAAAAAAAATATTGTTTTTTCGTTTTTTTTTTTTTTTTTTTTTTTTTTTTTTTTTTTTTTTTTTTTTTTTTTTTTTTTTTTTTTTTTTTTTTTTTTTTTTTTATTTTTTTTTTTTTTTTTTGATATTCTGACACTTTGAAAAAATTTTTTTGGGTATTTTTCGGAAAAGTAGCTTAACTAGACATTTACCTCAATATTTGCACAATTAATTTTTTTTATAAAATTTTTTCATTGGAAACCAATTTTTTACCTCTCCTGGACTTAGAGGTTTCGACTGAGGAATGTTGACCTCGTAACCATGTTTTCTGAGCTCAATCGCTATTGCTTGCAAAGTCGCTGCGAATTGAATCGTGCTGACTAAAGCGAGTCTTGTTGTAATTGGCATTGCCGCTTTCAAACTTTCTATACAATGTGAAACGTCAATCTTTATGTCTACGAAAACATAAAGCATCTTGATTCCTAACGTTCTGTCTATTGGGATCAAGCAAGAGTGTCCGTAATGCACAAGTAAATCGATTTCTAATGCCCTTGCCGTGAAATCGTCCACACAACATGCACCTGAAAATAATTTGGGTTATTAGAAGTATAGTGTATATAGCATAATATGTACAGGGCGTCCCAGAGTTAATGGAACTCCCGGAAACTGCGAATTCCTTATCAAATTTCAAGTCCTTTCCATTTTTCCTTTGCCATTTTTTTATTTTCGCAAAAATAACGGAGTTATTAACGATTTTAATTGGCCAATCAGAGCGCGGCCTTGCCACTGGCCATAAAAGCTCACTCGAATTGGGAATCCCTCGGTGCTCCTAGTTCCGCCCATCTATGTGCGTAAATGAAGAAAAGAAAACAACAACTCAACGTTTTTAGTTTTTCTGGAAGGAATACTTGAAAAAAAAAAAAAAATTAAAATCGCTAAGTTGCTGTTTTCTTTACTTCATTTACGCGCAAAGAAAGGTGGAATTAGGAGCACCGAGGGATTCCCAGTTCGAGTGATCCTTTATGGCCAGTGGCTAGGCCACGCTCTGATTGGACAATTAAAATCGATAATAACTCCATTATTTTTGCAAATATACAAAAATGGCACAGGGAAAATCGACTCGAAATTTGATAAGGAATTTACAGTTTCCAGGAGTTCCGTTGACTCTGGGACACGCTGTATAAGAAGTGTAGTATAGTGAAGCAAGCATAGTGAATCTTGAAAAGTTCATACATTGTATTAAAATATGAAATTTCAAAAACATGACACTCTAAAAATTCAACAATTTCCGACAAAAAACTGAAAAAACAAAAATGTCCAAACAAAAACCTTCAGGTATAATTAAAGTTTCTCACTTCACTTTCCAAACATCTCCACAACATTCAAATCAAAAATCCAGAAATTTCTCGACTTAAAAAAACGTACGAACAAATCAAAAATACCGTAAGTTACGTCGCCCATAATAACGGTATCCGCCTGCGTGAATTCCTCGATAATATCGGCAATTGTCGTGGAAAAAAGCAGAAGTCCCTCTGGCATTTGCAACCCAACCCTTTTGGCCTTTGTTTCATTAATTCTCCAAATTGTTTTATGAATTTCGAAGTTGTAATTTGAAGGCAGCGCAGCTATGGCGGCATTCAGAAGAGGATTTTTCAACAATTCCTCAGGAATTTTGTTGGCTTTTACCGACGGTTTAAACACTTTTCGAACGGGTTTTGCTTTGACGACTATTGCACTATTGGGTTCTTCCATTGTCAATGTTCATCAGTGTTTTTGGCACTGGCTAGATGCACCCAAAAAAGAGGAAATCAATCAAAAATTCCAAAAACGTAAAATCCAAAATGACAACCAATGACAACCATCGTGAAATAAGCCAACAGCGAGTTTACAGCGGGCTGATTTCAACTAAGTTACTTACTATTGGGGTGCGTTTCTAAAGTCAATTAATTTCTCTTGCGCATGATTTTAGCAGCATGAAATTATGCGCGAGTATACAACTCACAACGCGACGTTTGAGTTACTATATATAAAATCATTAAAAAATTAATTTCTGAACGTTTTTCGAACGAAATAAATTGAATTTTTGCAAAACATGCACTAAATAGACGCGTTCATTCAGTACAATCTTAATATGCTCATATACAATCTTTGCTAATTCTATTTTTAATCGTTTTTTGCAAAATTTACAAAATTTAAGTTCTAAAAATTTGAAAATTCTGAGTTTCTCAGGAATTTTTGAAATTCATAGTTTTTCGTAATTTAAAAATATCGGATTTACTAAAAAATTTAAAATATGTTGAAGATTTTTCGGAAATTTTGGGAATTATCAGATTTTGGAAACATATATAGTATTCGTGAATTTTGCGTTTATTTCAATGAAGAAAATTCCAAGTTTTTCGGAAATTCGAAAATTTCTAGTACAACAGATTTGCGAATTTTGAGGTTTTTATGAAAATTCGAATACTTTGGGTCTTGCGAAAATTTTTACATTTAGAGTTTTATAAAAATTTTAAAAATTGTTAGTTTTTGGGAACAATTAAAATTTGTGATTTCTTTTTATCATGAAAATTTGATATTTTCCACAAAAATCGAAAGATTTTGAGTTTTTTTTAAATCCGAGAATACGAGTTTCTTAAAAAATTCAAGTTTTTTGAAAAGTTTGAAAATCTTAAAGTTTTTCGGAAATTCGTGAAATTTTATGTCCTTTTGGAAATATGAATGAAATCTCAAGTTTTTTGGAAGATTTTCAAATGGAATGTTTTTATTTTAATTTAAAAATTGTAATTTTGTATCAATATTCGAAAATTTTTGATTCTTCAAATATTAAATGATTTTCAAAGTTGTGCTGGAATTTATTAAGTTCGAAATTGTTCGGAAATTCCGAATATTTCGAGTTACTCGGAAAATTTAAAAATTTTGAGTTTTTCAAAAGATATGGAAAGTTTAAGTTTTATGAAAAATTAAAAATTTGGATTTGTTGTAAACTGCATTGATTTTGTGAAACACTCCATCAATTCAATATTTGATGACTCAAATTCGCATTTGTAAATGAATGTATACGTCATATATATTTTTTTGCCCGACCCTATAAAAAATTAGGATTTGTGCTTGCAGGGGCGAAAAATCGCCGTTTGTGCCCTAGGGCCGAAATTCGTTTCCGCCCCGAGGCTAAAATGGTATATTACGCGCCGAGGAGTGGAAAAGAGCGAATGCAAACGAGCGCTGAGTTGACTGCACGAGGGAGCTTTAGCTCCCGAGTGTGGTCACAGCGCGAATTTGATTCGATCTTTTCCGCCCCGAGGTGCGTCGACAATTTTTGTCGACAAGCAACATGAAAATTCAGCTGCTTGAGTATAGTCTATAGACCCACAAAAGAGGTCACAACCCCACCCTCACTATAGCGAGGGACCAACGGCACTAACCAATCATATGCGCGAAAATAAATTTACCCAAGTGTTTATTCATTTTCGCCCATATGATTGGTTGCTGGGCTGCATGTGGTCACTTTCGCGATGGTCTATAGGCTACCAAAGCTGCCATTTTCCACGGTAGAGCCGAGAAAAAATTTTTTCAGCCCTAGAGCTGAAAACTGCGGTTTTTCTTACCAAAAAATTACCAAAAAGTTTTGGAAGTTGATATACATAAAGCTAAATTATCATTAATTAATATCCTGACGCGTTTTTTTAACATCTACCTTATTCCCCCGGACACATAAAAAATTGCTAGATTGCGTATTTCAAAGAGTACAATCAAGAAAACTCACTGTGCCGCGTCCCATCTTGCCGCAACCCTCGAAGGGGTCGTATAAATACGACGAGCGCTATATTTTGACGAAATGAGAGTTTGCGTACAGGCGAACGAAGTATGCGCCGATTGGTCAAATCTCGAACTAGGTTTAGAACGTACTTTCAAATTGCCGATTCAATAACCGCCGCAAAGATTTAAATGACTAAAAACCATGTCGCCGAAGAACGCTATGCAGAAATCAAGAGCGATCGAAAAGAAAACACTTCGATATTATCATGCAGGTGATTTTTCGTTTTCCAGATTAATCTTTACTCGATTCATGAGCATGACTTTGGATAAGTTGGCCGAAAACAGCATTTGACGGAGCGCTGTGTATCAGAAATGATCGGAACACGATACTTGTACGGCCGACAAAAAAATACCGTGAAAGCATTATTTACGCGAAGCAACAAGTAGCCGAAAATTATTTACAAACGATTTCGTTGTATGCCGATTGATATATTTCGAAATCTCAGTGACACGAGAAATTTTTCTACGAATACAGAATGTGACGAAACTAAGTTTCGCCGGAAACCAATCAGCGCTTAGCATTGTACAATCGATCTGTGCAAACAAAAAGGGCAAGATTACCTTCACTTTTTCCGAGATCGGAGTCGACCTTCCCATGGGCTGACGTAATCTACATGAACTGATGAGTCTACAGAGAAAAAAAAATTTGTATTGAGAATCAAGAGGACACAAGGAAGATTTCGGAATGTTCACGTGTAATTTTTTCCAGTGACGATCAGTAGATTCGATAGGATTGGAAAAAATGCTGTGAGATTGTACCTTCTCTTTTGCGTTTCTTGGACGCCGGTACATCCACAGGTACATTTATTTCTGGGTCGTTGTCGATATCATACAATTTTTTCACTTGAAGCACAGTCACAACACTGCTGTTCAAGTTCCGGTACCTGAAAACAAGAATGCCAAATTATTGGTTTCGCCATGAAATAAAGTAGTTTTCACGGCTTTTGAATTACCTGGTGCGAGGATCCAAAGTTTGGGCCGCGTAATCCCGATTCAAATTCTCTTGCGTCGTTTGTGCCAAAATCCTGTAAATCGATTCTCTTTCGGCGACGACTTCCAAAGGTAGGGTTGATTCACCCCAACTTTTGATTGCCCAACACGCGTCAAGCGAACTGAGAAATCCTCTCGCGCAGCCAGATCCGGTCGGCCAAAACGGCTATAAAATATAATGAAACTGATATTCAAGGAATTCATTCAACCAGAAATTATTCCGTTGTGATTCTGGACCTTATAAGATTAACCTAAACGATAAAACCCTCACGTTTCCTCAAATCTTACAATTTCGCCTTATAAATTTTTCAGTAACTGATGAAGTCACCTTATAACTTTTCAGGAAACTTATAAGGTTATATTGGGGCCTTATAAGAAACGTATGAATTTTTTTGAAGTTTTTGTGTGCCTTATAAGGTTTAGGATGACGATATAGTACATTGTGCAACTAGGGCCAAAAATGGCCGATTCGAGGCCGCATGAAGTTTTCGTCCCGAGCGGAGCGAGGACGAAATTCTGCGGCCGATAATCAGCCACATTGGCCCGTGTTGCATATACTATTTTTTTCAACACGCGCACTCAAACAAAAGTTTTGATAGGCTCGTTTTCGTATTCCAAAAAGACCGATTCGAGACCGATTGATGAAACAGCGTCCATATACCGTGGGACGCGGTTTCAAAAATTGTCCACTTCCAAAAAAACTGATAAAAATCGAACCGATAACAAAAAGGTTCATACTCATTCCCGTAGTGATCACAGTGTGCAAAAGTAATAACAATTCAGAATTATAGATTCACGAGTACTTGCGCGTGAAATTGTCAAGCTGACGGTGAGCTTAGTATATCTTTACATGCATACGACGCAGTTCCGAAAAAATTATCCTTACAGTGTTTGAAAAGTGTTCCCGAAAATTCACCGGCTCCAAAAATATTCATACTCATTTGTTTAAAGTCGAAATCTGTGCAAAAAAACTGTGAGCAGTTATTGGTTTACGAATATATTCACGCGAAACTGTTCAGTTGTCGAGTCATTTTTGCCCGCCGGGCCAAAAGAATTCTACGAGTTCTAGGGCTTTTCCGCACTGCGCATGCGCAC